>OY856413.1:613627233-613937233 GCA_963693085.1 Alisma plantago-aquatica
AGCAAGGTTCCTACTTCAACATCAATTAGAGATCTTGCAGTGGCGAGGAACGGACGTCCAAATATGAGAGGGTATCTAGTATCTTCCTTTATATCCATGATGACAAAGTCACAAGGGACATAAGAATCTTTGCCAACCTTGACAGGGACATCCTCAATGATTCTTAAGGGTAGAGTCACAGTGTTATCTGCAAGTTGTATTGTCATACCAATCGGGAGTAGTTCAGCAAACCCTAGCCTTTTGCAAAGGATAAGCGGCATGATGGAGATATTGGCACCAAGATCGGCCAATCCTTTCTTACACAATGAATCACTGATATGGCAGGAGATCCCAAAAGATCTTGGATCTTTCTACTTCTTAGGCATTTTACTCTGGATGATGTCTGAAGTAGTTGTTGCTAACTTGATTGTTTCATATTCTTCAATTATATATTTTCTGGTGAGAAGTGACTTCAAGTACTTCGTCCAGGTTGGTATCTCAGCCAAAGCATCTAAAAAGGGAATATCAACATGAAGCTTTTTTGTAGCTTCTTTGAACTTGTTGAAACGGGTATCAAGCTTCGTTTTCCTTAGACGAGATGGAAAAGGTATACGAGGCTTGTATACAGGGATATCAGGTTTTGGTGTTTCTTATTCATCCTCTGTAGCTAGTTTTTCAGAACTTTCCTCATCTGTCTTATCAGCAGTCACTGGTTCTTTTGGTTGAGACTCAGGTGTTGTTGAGTCCTGGACAATCACAGGTTCATCCTAGTCTATAATAACTGTAGGTGTCTGGATAGGAGGATCAGAATAGTCTTTTCCAGACCTAGTGGTGACAGCCTTTAGTTGATCAGGGTGTTTAGGATTGTTCTCGGGTTGGCCAGCAAAGGCTCCAACAGGTGGCTTCATGCTAGCTGTAAGTTGAGCTAGTTGAGATTCAATAGTTTTCTGATGGGCTTGCTGGTTAGCCATCATAGTTTGTTGCGACTGCAGCATCTTCTCAATGGTTGTTAATTTGTCATCAAGTGAGATGGGACATGCTTGTTTCCCTTGTTGTTGGTTCTGGTAAGGTACTTGGTTGGGATTCTGGAACTGAGAATCATTTTGATAGTTGTTAAAGTTCCTGTTCTGAAAATTACCCCTAAAATTTCCTTGATTCCCGAAATTTTGTTGTTGGTTGTACTGGAATCCTGGTGGGCCTTGTTGATTATTTGAACCAAGTTGTCGCGAGTTTTCCGCTCCTGAAGGATTTCCATATTGAAAACCAGGATGGTTCCTATTCTGATTTGGATTGTAATATCCTTGACCAGGGATGGTGTTGACCGCATTAAGATTTTCCATTTGACTATTATCTCCTTGGCCATAAGCGTTGCTTAGAACAACATCGTAGAGAACATTACATGCTAAAGTGGAATGATCAGTACCTTTACATGCTTCACAGAATAGTGAAGCTGACTTGATCTGTTCTTGTTGTTGAGGGGGTGAACGTCCTCTTCCAAATGCAGTAAAGGATGATTCGATATGGTCTTACTTGGCAACTAAGAGTTTGAGGGTCTCAGTGATAGACTTATATTCAAGAATAACTTCAGCCATAGCCACCTTCAACACTCCTTTTCCTATAGATCTACCCCAATTAGCTTGATTTTCATCTCCAAGGGTGACAACCCTCCATGCGCTATCGTAACTTTGTCGCATGAAGTTTCCTCCAGATGAGGAGTCTAAAAACCTCTTGATATCATCATCTACACCCCTATAGAAGATTTCAATAAGATGATTCTTAGGGATTCCATGATGTGGATATTTGCGTAGAAGATCTTTATATCTTTCTCATGCTTCAGCAAGGGCTTCTCCAGGGGCTTGAGTGAACATTGTTATTTGACCCCTAATTTCATAGGTGAGAGAAGGAGGGTAGAATTTTTCCAGAAAAAAAACATTTTGGAGTTGTTCCCAAGTAGTGATGGGTTTGCATTGCAGGGAGTTATACCAACTTATAGCTCTATCAGTGAAAGAATACTTGAAGAGACGGAGTCGAATAGCATTGTCTGAGACTCCATTTTGCTTTGTCATAGCACATAGATCGATAAACCTCAGAAGATGTTCTTTACTATCTTCACCTTGTTTACCATAGAATGGGCTGTTTTGAAGCAATGTGATCCAATGTGCCCTTATCTCAAATTTTGGGGCGTTTATGGGAGGTGGTTGCACTGGGTGATGTACATCAACAGCTTTAGGGATTGAAAATTCCCTCAGGTCCTTTTACAGTTCTGTTGCTTGCATTGCTACTTGTGATGCTTGGATTTCTTCATGAACCACAGCTCTGGCTTCTTTCATGAACCTTTCTCTTTGTGCATTAAGGGCTTGAGCTACCCTTTAGGCTATTTCCTCCTCTTGATCCATTCTTTCTTGGTTTTCTCTATTTTTATGATGAAAAGTTCTGTCTATCTCAGGGTTAAAGCTAGCAGAGAGTTTGGGGCTATTCAAACGGTGCATACACTAGTCTTGGTGGTTCCTGAAATTGAAAAGATCTGAACTAAGATTGATGGAGTGGAGTGAAATTCAAGTAGATGATCAATTTTATCAAAAGAAAAATACAAAGACCTACATTAGCCTCAAAAGAACTAGATTTGACTAAACTGATACCGTTGTCCCCGATAACGGTGCCAGAATTTGACGTGGAATATTATTGCACTAACAAATTCACTCGGGGTTTAAATCCTCGAGCTTTACCAAAACCTTGTGTAATAATACCACCCGCAAGCGGACGGGTCTTATCACAGTATAGTTGAGGATCGAATCCCAAGAGATAATGTTTTTAATAATCGTCGTTAGTTGAATCTAGCTCAAGTAAGACTAATATTTAGAACGATTGGTTGATTTGAGGTTAATTAAACTAATTGCAAGAAAGTAAATAGTAGAATTAAAGTTGGATCTAGATTAATGATATGGAATTGTTGGGATGGTCCCGAGTTTCACCACCACTACACATGCAAACACATCCTAACATCAAACATCCAGGCAAGATATAACCATCAAAATGGAGCTGCTACTAAAACCCCCCATACGGGCGTTAGGCTTGTGTAAGCATCACCTTGGGTATCAGATTTCTCGTCACCATCCGGATCACTCACTTACGGCTCCAAAGATATAGAAATCCAACTAAGGATGTGGGCCCCCTATACAGGCGTTAGACACATAGAAGCGTCACTGTAGGCTAGATGGCTTGTCCCCTCACAGATCACACACTTACAACCTCAAGGAATCCTATCAGAAGTTCTCATCAAGGAGTCACCCATGCTAATCGACAAGCGAGCAAGAGATTAATCTACAAGCAAACATCGGCGATTAACAAAGAAGATACAAAATCCAACTAAGGTTGTGGCCCTCCCTAAGGGATGTTTAGGCCACAGAAGTGTCATCGTAGGCTAGATGGCTTGTCCCCCCATGGATCATACACTTACAACCTCAAGGAATCCCATTTTATTTCTAGTTTGAGAGTCAACCTCATTAATCGACATTCTACCCCATGTATAGAAGTTCTCACAACATAGGGAAAACATGATGAAAGCAAGCAGGTAACCAATCTACAAACATAAACGATTAACAATGAGATGAAAAGTTATATACATTGCCTTGGAATGTTAAATGAAAATACATGAAAGCATGGGCAGCGGGGCTAGTCCCCACACCCCAACGAAAAGGAACTACTCGCTCATGATGCGAGAAACAAAAAGAACAAGAGAGAGGGAAGGTTCCGCCATGAGCATGATGCATAAGGTAGTCGCAGCTCAGTGAAGATGATGTGGTCTTCTACATCGTGTCGGAGCAGATCTGGTCGAGGAATGAGGGACGCCAAGACAGACTAGGTAGTCTTTCTCACTCCTCCTTCCTTCTCTTCTCGGTCTCCTTGATCGCAGTAGGAGCAGAAGGTGAATATGTGTGATGCTCTGGATCGGACCAGTGTTCAGGAAGCCTGTCGGGGTCCCGGACCTGATGCCCCAAATGAGGACCCTACTGGTCCTATTTATAGGCTAGGATGGGGTCTTCACGATTTGGACCCTCTTGCAATTTTCACAGATTATTTTAACACTTTGGAGACCATTTAGATTACAGACGCTCTTGTATTAGTTTTCCTCCAAACGGTCTTGTATATATGACCATACGGTCTGGTGCTGATGAGTCCAAACGGTCTTGGATTTCTGCCTCCATACGGTCTTGTATATATGACCATACGATCTCCATCCAAACGATCTTCAGTCCATCGGTTTGGGTTTCTGTCCAAACGGTCTTGCAAGACCGCTCTCTTGCTCGATCAGTCTAGGGCTAATGGTCTTGAGACTGATGAGTTCCAAGCATTCTCGTGGTCTGCTACCACATGGTCTTGTAGACCATTTTCCGATGATCGTTCTTGGAGGGCGGAGGGCGTGCGATGGTGGCTAGATGGAGGTAGGTGCACCGTCGTGATGTGAAGAGGGGTTGTGGTGTCGTCTAGGGTTACAGCACAGGCAACGAGGACGATCTTCTGGGAGACTTTCTCAAGGTGGTTAGATCACCCTCAGTCAATCCTTTGGTTTAGTTAGTTTTCTTATGTATCACCCTGTGTGGTGAAGTTTTGAGAATATCAAGTTCTATAATAGTTGGATATTTTGTTTCCGCTACTATATTTGCTTACTTCAATCATACTTTTGATTAAAATGGATTACTATCCATTTGCAAAAAAAATTATAGTGGTGTTTGATATATGGGATGTTTCCTTTTTGTTTGATTTAATAGGGAGTGGATCCCCTCTCGGGTGCCACACCTTACAAGCATGGTATCAGATCTAATAGTTTCAGTGATCTAACTATTTTCATCTTGTCTCCCTTAGGATGATTACCTTTTATAGATTGCTCATACCTAGTACCCTTGCCTTGTGTAGGAAAACCTTTATGGTTAGAGAGAACTCATTTGTTGACAACCTAGTTGGTTATTAGACACCCTAGAACCCTAAGTATGAAATGACAAGGATGGATCCTCCCTTTACCCCTCCGGTAACTCAAGTTACCCCTCCATCTGGAAGTCAGTCATCAATGGGTCAGGAAACCCCAGCCTCTGTAGCTACTAATGTGGGTATAGTCATCTCTCCTGAGCAAGAGTTATCTTTGCTATGACAGTTCCTTACCACATCTATGGTAGGAAAGATGAATACTCCTCATGTGTCTGAAAAGCCCAAGGAGTACTCATTAACTGACTTCATGAAGATGCAACCACCTTACATCAAAGGTGAAGGAGAAATGGAGATGGTTGATAAGGTTGACGACTGGTTTTTAGCCATGGAGTGGACTTTTGATGGTATGGCATGCCCTCCGCAATAGAAGGTCCAATTTGCTTCTTATGTACCGTATGGACCTGCACGTGTATGGTGGAATGGTATAGCACGGACTCATGACATCTCGACTGTGACTTGGGAGTAGTTCCTGGCACATTTTGGTGGGAAGTACGTCTGTACTGCATCCCTAAAGAAGAAAGAAGTGGAGCTCTATAGTCTAAAATAAGGATCCATCTCTGTCCCTATGTATGGAAAAGATTTCTATTACTCGAGTGATATGTTATTGGGTTAACCAAAGAATGTATGGCTGACTTATTCCTACAAGGACTTAACTACAATGGGGGTCGTGCTCTAGTTCCTCAATTTCCTCTCACTTCTCAATAGATGGTAGATAAGGCCTTAGTTTTTTAGTCATATCCTAGTTTCCATAACATGGCACACAACGAGAATAATAACAAAATGAAACACTCTAAAGATGATCATGAACATGAGAGGTATCATCGACCATAGGACCACACGACATGAAGAAAGGATAGACAATCAATATGTCATTATTGTGATGAGCCTGGTTATATTTGACCTAGGTATCCCCAACTTTGTGACAGTCGTGCACCATCTCAACAACAACCTCAGGCACCTCCTCAAAATAATGGCAATAATAATGGAGGAAGACATGTTAAGAGATGTGTTGGAAGGGTCTTTACTTTGGATGGCCAAGAATTTAATGAAGAAGATCATGTTGAAGGTAACCCGTAATCTCTTCGTTAGATTTTAAATATATGTTTTCTTCTTTGCACAGTACCTTGAAGATGAAAATAATGAAGTACATGAGTTTCAGAAAGACTATTCTTTGAACCTATAGTGTTGTTTGACTTAGTAGGTAAAACCTTTTAAAGGGGTGGAGTATAGGTGATTGTTTATGTTGGGATGATTAGATTTCAAGGATGAGATCATTAAAGGGGTGGAGTGTTGTAACAAACCAGAACTTAAAATCTTCCCCTATTCCATGATTAGAAAGCTACTAAGGCTAGTCCTTATATTTGACTAAACAAGGATATATATATTAACACACAAATCCATTATGTGTCGACTTGTAAATAAAATCATGAAATATATTACAAATAATTTCATTACTTACATAATGGCTAAATAAAAATAAATAATTTTATTTCGAGTAATGATTGGTAATTTCATGTCCATAAATATAAAAAATGTCATATAATTTAAATAAATAAGGAATTAATGGGCATAATGTATAAAATGAGTAAAGTGTAGAATTTTTGCATTATCATGTACAGAAAACTCTTGTTGTAACTATGTGACTTAATTAAGTTAGTGTTGATATAATGTTTTGATAAATACAATGGTAGTGTGTCAAAATTCATAATGGTGCCATAACTCATAAAAAGAAATCTCAAATTATTTGGTCGAGCTACTTCTCGCAGTCGTGGAGCGTGACAAGATAGGGATGAATTCCCCAGTGTTTTCCCGACTCTAACCATCATTGCATTTTTATCTTCTTTTTCTCATCAGGGGTATTTTAGTCATTTCAAGCTTGATTCTCTTCCTTAGTCACACGCTTTGCTGGAAGATGACTGGGTGAGTTGGTCGTTGGTGATTGGGCTAACTCAATGGGCTCAGTCCCTCTCTCTCACCCAAATTTTTGTATATTGCATGGCTATTCTAGATTTTCTGATTGGTTGAACCTTCTAAAAATCATAACTTAATCTCTGGTTATCCAAAAAAATGCAAAAATATTCGTTCTTTTCAAAAAATGATTCTCTATCTTTTGATCCATATTTCATCTCTTGATTCCAAACTTTTAAAAATATGATTTTTAGGGTTTAGTCATCCATATTCACTTAATAATAATTGAAGAAAGATTTTAATGGGTTAAAATTGGATGGATCAAATCCATAATCAGTAACCTTGTACCCACTTTCTAGACTAAAATTGTGAGTTAATCTAGGGTTTTGCTGAAGGTTTGGATTTTCAAGGTTTCACCTAATATAAATCATTAAATCCTAATTGATGGATCAAATATTATATGTAGGTTTGAGTTGACTCTAGACTTGGAAGATTAGGATTTGATCTTTGACTTAACACTCAAGTCAAGGTATCTTTTCATCTCCTATTATCTATATTGAGCAATTAACCTAATTTTATCCTCTCTTAATGTATGTTTGCATTCCATATTATTCATGTTAAGCAATCAATTGTGTTTCCATCTTTTGATCTATTTGAAGACATGAAGTCCTAATTTGATTGCTACATGTCCTTTGATATTGTTCTTGAAAGATATTTTTTATTGTTTCTCTCACATTATCGATGTTGTTGAATCTTCTATAATGGGTCCTTTGACCCCACTTATATTGATTGGATGTTCTCATCCCTCATATTTTGATTTAGACTTGATTATTGTTTTATTGTGCATCATGTGGTGACTACTAGTATAATGTGACATGTTATTTTATGTGGATGTGTAAATTCCCATACTTGATAATGCATAGGTGATAATTCCTGAAAGTGATATTTTTAGAGAAGATGTGTATCTTATCCTACTCATAGTAGATGTATATATGTTCCTACTCACCCCATATTTATGGTAGATGTGTTATTTCCTACCAACATGATTAAATTGTTCTAGTATTATCACATATAAAACATGTGGATGCTTTGCTCTTATTTATCATTTTATTGAATTCATATTCTTTTATACCTAGTTGGGTAGTCCTTTCCTTTTCCCATAGGAATCCATGCCTATTTGACATCTTGTATTTCATAATATTGCTCAATACTCAATTTAGCATGCACATACTAGCCTTTAGTTGATGTGTCTACCTTTCTCCTTTTGTTGGGGTACGCTTCCAACTCCAGGTGTAGGCTAAGGAGAGGATAAACATGTTGGACCATTACCTCATCAAGTCTAACTGAAACCTTATGGGAGACATTCTCAGTGTGGTTAGATGACCCTCAGTTGATCCATTAGTTTAGTTAGTTTTCATATGTATCACTCCACGTGGTGAAGTTTTGAGACAATATCAAGTTCCTTAATAGTTAGATATTTTGTTTCCACTACTACATTTGGTTACTTGAATCATACTTTTGAATAAAATGAATTATCATCCCTTTACAAAAAATGTATAGTGTTGCTTGATATATGGGATGTTTCCTTTTTATTTGATTTAGTAGTGAGTGGATCCCCTCTCGGGTCCCACTCCTTACAAGTATGGAATTAAAGCCAATGATTTTCGGTTATCAAACTATTTCCATCTTGTCTCCCTTAGGATGATTACCTTTTTCATAGGTTGCTCATACCTAGTACCTTTGCCTTGTGCAGGCAAACCTTTATGGTGGAAGATAACTCATCTGTTGACAACCTAGATGGTTATGAGACACCCCAGAACCCTAAATACGGAATGTCGAGGATGGATCATCCCTTTACCCCTATGATGACTCAAGTTACCCCTCCAACTGGAAGTCATTCATCGATGGGACATGATACCCTAACCTCTGTAGTTGCTAATGCGGGTATAGTCATCTCTCATGAGCAACAGTTAGCTTTGTTATGATAGTTCCTTACCACAACTATGATAGGAAAGATGAACACTCCTCTTGTGTTTGAAAAGCCCAAGGAGTACTCGTTAACTGACTTCATGAAGATGTAACCACCTTACTTCAAAGGTGAAGGAGAACTGGAGATTGTTGATAAGGCTGAAGACTGGGTTTTAGCCATGGAGCCGACTTTTGATGGTATGGCATGCCCTCCGCACCAGAAGGTACAAATTACTTCTTATGTGTGGGATGGACATGCATGTGTCTGGTGGAGTGGTATAGCAAGGACTCATGACATATCTACTGTGACCCAGGAGCAGTTCCTGGTGCTTTTCCATGGGAAGTACATCTGTATTGCAGCCCTAAAGAAGAAAGAAGCAGAGTTATATAGTCTAAAACAAGGATCCCTCTCTGTCCCTATGTATGTGCAAAGATTTCTATTACTCAAGCGATGTGCTATTGGGTTTACCAAAGAGTGTAGGTTTGACCTGTTTCTACAAGGACTTAACTACAATGTGGGTCGTGCTCTAGATCCCCAACTTCCTCTCATTTTACAACATATGGTGGATAAGGCCTTAGATGTTGAGTGATATCCTGGTTTCCATACCCTGGCCCACAAGGAGAATAATTACAAAAGGAGAGACTCTAAAGATGATTGTAAACATGAGAGGTATCGTTGACCAGAGGACCTTGCAGCAAAAAGAAAGGATAGACAACTGATATGTCATCATTGTGATGTGCTTGGTCATATTTGACCTAGATGTCCCAACATTGTGATGATCGTGCACCAGCTCAACAACAACCTCAGGCACCTCCTCATAATAATGACAATAATAATGGAGGAAGACCTTGTTGAGAGACGTGTCGGAAGGGTCCTTGCTTCAGATGGCCAAGAAGTTAATGAAGAAGATCATGTTGAAGGTAACTCATAATCTCTTAGTTAGACTTTAGAGAGATGTTTTCTGTTGTGCATAGTACCTTGAAGATGAAAGTAATGAAGTACATGAGTTTGGGAAAGACTATTCTTTGAACTTATAGTGTTGTTTGACTTAGTAGGTAAAACCTTTTAAAGGGGGATTATAGGTGATTGTTTATGTTGAGATGATTAGATTTCAAGGATGAAATCATTTAAAGGGGTGGAGTGTTGTAATGAAGAGTAACATAGAATCTTACCCTATTCCACGATTAGAAAGCTAGTAAGGCTAGTTCCTTAGATTTGATCAAATAAGGATAAATATTAACAGACAATTCCATTATGTGCCAACATGTAAATAAAATCATGAAATATATTACAAATAATTTCTTTACTTACATAATGGCTAAATAAAAAGGAATAATTTGCTTTTGAGTAACAATTGGTAATTTCATGTCCATAAATTTTAAAATTGGCCATATAGTTTTAATAAATAAGGAGTTAATGGTCAAAATGTATAAAATGAGTCAAGTGTACAATTTGTTGCATAATCATATATATAAACTCCTTTTGTAACTATGTGACTTAATTAAGTTAGTGTTGATATAATGTTTTGACAAATATAATGATGATTTGTCAAAATTCCTAATGGTGTCGTTACTCATAAAAAGAAATGTCAAAATAAAAATATATAGTGAAAACATGTTCCTTGGGTGCCTTTTGCCTTGGAAGCCAAGTTTCAATTATTTACATAATAATTATTATTATGATTCTCTTGGAAAAGAATATAGAATAAGAGATAAAAGTGATAAATAAATTACCAAAAGTCTCCCAAAGTGGAATTTAAGCTCAGATTTGAAATCTACACACAAAGATTAGCGTATGTGTGAATTTTCGTCGTATTTTGGACAAACTTGCCTATCCTAGTGTAGTTAGGAGAGAGAATGTACTTTTAAGCCTAAAATATTAAATAGCATGTTAAATAATCCCAAAATGAAAATAAATGGTAAAATCATATATTACATGTTTCAGTTTGCTTATGGGTCAAGTTTCACATCTTTTAGGAGTTTCTAGATGCCTCAAATTCATAAAGGAAATAGAATGTATGAGATAATCTCAAAAGAATTAAATAAAATACTAAAATCCCCAAAAGTGAAATATAATCCCAAAATTTTAATCTACATGTCTTAATTAGCCTAGGTGCAAAAGTTTGTATAAATTGGACAATGTTTGCACCCTAAATTTGATAAAGAAAGAAAAGGAAATAATGGGCTTGAATCTAGTACTCCATTCAAATGATAGATTACAGTGAGATAGATGGGAGATGAGAAACAAGTTGCACTGCCAATCCCTTTTGGATGGAAAATCCAATTCTTCAAAACACTATATACATAGACCCGTGGGACATAACATTACTATGCATAATATTTTGGACCCTCTTGAGAAGTTCCACTGCCTCAGGTGCCAAGAATCTAAAGGTATCAAAATAGAAAGGGATAAAAACATGTTGATTGTCAATACAGGCCTTCTCATGCTTGACCACTTTAACTGAGGCAGCTTTCTAGGTAGCGTGTCTGGCAATAAAATCACCCCCTTTCAGGCCCACCAATGGAGAAATTCCTGTCAAATCAACACATGCACGTTTTCCTCCAGCCCAACCAAATATTAAAACATCTAGTAGTCTAAGTGTCGATCTCCCCTCTTGTGGATCAGTCAAAAAATTCATAAGTGCTTTTTTCTTAGGAGCAACTTCAGTGTGTCTAAGTATGTTATAAAAGACATCTCGACAAGATCATGTCTATATTTGAAACATGGGAGTTCCCGACATGAACTGTATGCTCCCTAAAAGTGTTTAAGCGGGATTTGCGACAGACTGGGCATGTCTCATTAGTTGGGAATATAGGAATCATAAGACAATATTTGAGAATGGTACGAGACACTACTGGTGAGATATATAGTCTAAGGTTGTCAATGGGAATAGCAAGAAGAAAATCTTGAGCGTGCTCAGCTTGTAAACATTGAAAATTTACTTTTTGTCTAACAGTCATGTCGAACCCGACCTCTGTCTCCTTAACAATTTTGCTAAAAAGGGAACTCGCCAAAGCGTTCTGGGCTTTAGGGGGGACGGTATCCTTGATAGAAAAATAGGTGAAATTGAGACACAAAATAGTGACATGTACGTAATCTAAAGCATACTGAAAATCAGAGTCCATACTGTATATCCCACTATCTCATAAAATATGATCTTGGAGCGCCCAAGATTGGGCTCTAGATGCCACAAAAGCATATATAGAAGCCTCAATAGCCAAATGCAGACCCAATCCACCAAGTCTAATGGGCAAGGACGCCACCCGCCATTGAAGGTCGCTAAAAAAGGGAATCCACATACCACAATATCCTCAATAGACATGTGTAGCCCTTTGTCAAACCATATTGCAACCTGCTCCATGTATAAGGGTTGACATGTCCTTAAACCAAACATGATCTTGGTTGTACCCATACAAGAACGTATTAAAAGAATCTCACTTTGTGGATCATGCAACTGTGAGAGTAGATGCATCAAGTCAATGGCTTTGGTTGCCCTCCTCATAACCAGTTCTTCAATAAAAACTTTATCCCTACTCACAACACCTCCAAGTAACTTCACTCCTAGCACAGGCCTCCCAATGTCCACATGAAACAACCCTTTTGGATCTTTTGTCTGTTATAGGAAGGCCAGATAGCTTAGTTTTTTGGATATTCAGAACAAGACCCAACTATGGACCCCTACATTGTATGATGTCAAGCACCTTAGACCCCTCCAATGTGTCCCTGATGATGGTCCCATCATCAAGATACTAGGCATGGAGAATAAGTTTACTATTGTCTTTGATCTCATGAATAAGTGGGTGCAATACAACTGAAAAGAGAAGTGGGTCCAGGGGATCTCCTTGTTGCACATCGGTGGCTGACCGTATATGATTGTCTCTAATATATAATCTAGCAGCTTGAGCATAGAGAAACTCCACCCATAAAGAAATGGATGGACACCTCATCCTTAATTCATGGAGCAGCGTAGACCTATCTACCATGTTGAAAGAATTAGATAAATCCACTATAATCATAGAGAGAGACCCATCTTCTTGAAGCTCGCTCAAAAGCCTATTGGCGCTGTGTAAAATTACTTCAGCTCCACCAGATAAATTGACTCCAAATTGAAAGTCATTGAGATACTTAGTCATATCTTTTCCAACTCCTATCATGGCAACTTTGGATAATAGACGCCACCAAATAGTGCCCATAGCAATAGGACGTATGTCATTGTCAATATTAAGTAGCGGCATAAGGGGTGCAAAAGCTACAAACTCAGTCAAACTCAATGGACCTCCCACCTAGACATATATTAACCACCAGGGTGATAGCATGTAGGAGATCAGTGGCAACTATAGACCCCTCTCCAAAAAGGGCATCTAAGATGTGTTGATCTCTCAAGCCATCTCTACCAAATGAAGTTCCTTTAGGAAATGATTTGATACACCGAGAATAGTATTTGCATCAGTTGTAAGAGGAGTCTCTGAAATCAAGATATTTGGCATGGAAGGAGGCGACTGATATAGATGTTTATCCTCTAAAGCTTTCATAGTGTCTTCATCATAAGGATCCACCCCTGAAGAGCACAAAACCTTTATAGATACTATAAAGTGTCTGTATGACACTTTACGAAGGCGTTGTCTGATGTTGGAGTTTTGATTTTTATCCTCTTCCAAGGAGTTGTCCTTCCTTTGACCCAAAGCTCAATGTGTATCATGGTTCTCTACATTGTCCACTAACTTGGTGATGTCGTCTGTTCTGTCCCTCAAGTGAATGAACTCAAAATATCTCGCTACTATAGAGACTTTCTATTTCCAGATCTGTTGTCCCATCTATTTTTAGGCCTGGACACATGTAGTGTGCAACGGGGAAGAAGTAGCAATCTCACCCAAGCATCTATAAAGCCCAGCTCGGCGACCACTTTGTAAAGATATGTTTTTGGTGGTTGAGAGAATGCAATATGAAAAATATGAGGATTACTCTTTATTGTGGTTATAGGCGCTCTAAAAATATGGTCAAGGAGCATAACATCCATGACCAACCCATATGTGACACTAGAAAGTTCAACGTTAGGTGGGAGGGGCTTTAAGATGCCAACAATGTGCCCCTAGATCTCCCTGGTGTCATTCATAACTTGAGCAAGATTGTCTTCATGATGACATGCATGGATCAATGCTTATATCTCCATGCATCTTCCACACACCCACTGATCAAGGACCCTCAAGGTCTCTTCTACTACAAGGAATAGATCATGATCTTTTTGAATGGTGTCCAAAAACACTCTAGTCCACTCGTTGTTGGAAAGGTGTAACCTCTTCATATGAGCGATCAAGTGTGTAAAACCTTTTCTCCCTTCCCTACCATCCAGACAATAATGAAAATTCCAAAATGGACGGTGCAAACCACTTGTCTGTAGTTGTGAGACACACAAATAATTAATGTGTCACTTCATTCAGATTCTGATTTGGATAATTTTTTGATTCATTTAATGTCGCACACCTTCCTTGTTTTCGCGCGCCTTGTGAGCCATCCGATCAAGATCCAACGGTGGTCGTATTGTCACCTACATTGCGTTGATAAGGCAAGTGGTTGGGTACTTAACAGCTGATCAAAATCGGGATTTCTACCTTCATGCTTGGTCTTTCCTCATGATTCTTTCTTCAACAGTTTCTATATCAAATTTTGCACAAATCTATATCTTATTCGTGCCTATCGGCAAAAATTCAAGAAATGCCCAATTCTTGGGGCTAAGCTTCTCCATGCCTAAACACAGGATCCCTATTAACAAACCACATCTATACATAGCTCTATCTTAACGATCTTTGGGCATCTTGCAACCTTTCTCTCACATGAACTAAGACCTAGCTTTGTCACACATCCACCATGGATTGACTTTACTTCTCACTGCAGGTCTCCTCGCCACTGACGGCTCGTGCCACCTCAGGTTAATAGCCACAAGGGTAAGTCTTGAACTTTGCACTTCAATTTTGGTCCATTGATTTGGTTCAAGGGTTGTTTCCCCCCCTTTTCCCCAAATCTACATCACTCTGGTCGAGTTGCTTCTTGCAACCATGGCGCACGCCAAGAAGGGGATGAATTCCCCAATGTTTTCCCGACTCTAACCCAGATGCACTTTTCTCTTCTTTTTTACATCAGGGGTATTTTAGTCATTTCAAGCTTGATTCTCTCCCTTAGTCATGTGCTCCGCTGGCAGCTGACTAGGTGAGTTGGCCACCGATCATTGGGCCAACTTTGTGGGCCCATCCCCTCTCTCTCACATGGATTTTTGTATATTGTATGGCTTTTCTAGATTTTTTTATTGGTCGAACCTTCTAAAAATTATTTCTGAATCTCTAGTTATCCAAAAACTATGCAAAAATACTCATTGGATTTAGAAAATTACTCTCTATCTTTTGGTCCATTTTTATAGCCTGATTCCAAAAATTTTAAAATATGATATTTAGGGTTTAGTAATCCATATTCACTTAATAATAATTGAAGAAAGATTTTAATGGGTAAAAAATGGATCTTGGATCAAATCCATAATCAGTAACCTTGTACCCACTTTCTAGACTAAAATCATGAATTAATCTAGAGTTTTTATCGAAGGTTTGGATTTTTAGGGTTACACTAAATAAAAATCATAAAACCCTAACCGATGGATCAAATATTATATGTAGGTTTGAGTTGACTCTAGACTTTGAAGATTAGGATTTGGTCTTTGACTTAACACTCAAGTCAAGGTATCTTTGCATCCCCTACTATTCTATATTGAGCAATTAATCTAATTTTATCCTCTCTTAATGTATGTTTGCATTCCATATTATTCTTGTTAGAAATCACCTATGTTTCCATCTTTTGATCTATTAGAAGACCCAAAATCCTAATTTGATTGCTACATGTCCTTTTATATTATTCTTGAAAGATATTTTTTAATTATTTCTCTCACATCATCTACATTGTTGAATCTTCTTTAATGGGTCCTTTGACCTCACTTATATTGATTGGATGTTGTCATCCATCATATTTTGATTTAGACTTTCTTACTCTTTTGTTGTGCATTATGTGGTGACTACTAGTATAATGTGACATGTGTTATTTTATGTGGATGTGTAAATTCCCACACTTGATAATGCAAAGGTGATAATTCCTGCAAGTCATATTATTACAGTAGATGTATATCTTGTCCTTCTATGCTCCTACTCACCCCATATTTATGGTATATATGTTATTTCCTACCAACATGTTTATATTGTTCTAATATTGTCACATGTAAAACACATGGATGCCTTGCTCTTATTTATCATTTTATTAAATTCATATTCTTTTATCCCCAATTGGGTAGTCCTTTCCTTTTTCCATGGGAAGCCATGCTTATTTTACGTCCTTTGTTTCATAATATTGCTCAATACTCAATTTAGCATGCACATACCAGTATTTTGTTGATGCATATAGCTTTCTCCTTTTGTTGGGGTACGCTTCCAACCCCAGGTGTAGGTCAAGGGGAGGATAACCAAGTTGGACCAGGACCTCATCAAGTATAATTGAAACCTTCTAGGATACTTTCTTGAGGTGGTTAGATGACCTTAAGATGATCCTTTAACTTAATT
This sequence comes from Alisma plantago-aquatica, assembly GCA_963693085.1. NCBI lineage: Eukaryota > Viridiplantae > Streptophyta > Magnoliopsida > Alismatales > Alismataceae > Alisma > Alisma plantago-aquatica. The sequence goes on from OY856413.1 coordinate 613,643,665, forward strand.
AGTTTTCATATGTATCACCCTGCATGGTGAAGTTTTGAGACAATATCAAATTATGTAATAGTTAGATATTTATTTCCACTGCTAGATTTGGTTACTTGAATCATACCTTTGAATAAAATGGACTATCATCCCTTTATGAAAAAATCATAGTGGTGTTTGATATATGGGATGTTTCCATTTTATTTGATTTAATAGGGAGTGGATCTCGTCTCCTATCCCACTCCTTACACTAAATCTCCCACAAGCATAACAAGAAACATGGTGTATAGAGAAAAAGAACTAGTATTTGACTTTACAAAGATAGGACCTTGCTTCTAGTTTTATTTTTACTTCTTGGAACATAATCAAGACCACTTGTAATTACATGACCATTTTCATAATGTAATATATTTTTCAACATATTTCTACTATTTGAACATTTATCTGAAGATCACTAAAGCTTTCCATTTTATTTAGCAAGCATCAACGAGTGTTTAGTAGTGGTTAAGCATATTTCAGTACTAGAAATATATCTTCAAATAGTTAATTTCATCATGTAAATTAACATTCACTTGAAGTATAAGATCCTAGTCAACATGTGAGCAAAGAATAGATTGTTTCTCTGTGTTAATCAAATTATCTAAATGAGTAGAAACTTGAGTTTGTGAAGATATATTTTGAGAAAAAATATCATCAGTTATTTACTTTTTAGTAGCATATGATTGGCTAGTTCACTAAGTTATTCATTCAAATAATCAATGATAAGCCAAGTTCTTTATCTTTTTTCTTTTTTTATTGTTTTCAAGTTAAACAAGTTAAATTAACTCATTTTTGAAATTTTGTAAGAGATACCTCATTATCATCACTTTTGTGAACCTTCTTCTTCTTGTTCATCATTTTCATCACATGTGACAATGAGGCATTCTACTATATGATGGATTATTTCCTCCTCATCATTTTATCCCATATTTGGAAAAGAGTCCTAAGAATCATGATATGACTTCTTCTTTTACTTGTATTTCTTGTTCTTCTTTTTATCCTTGAGTTCTAGGAATTCAATCTTCGAATATTCCTTTTCCCTACAAGCATGGCATCTAGTAGAAAAGAAATTGATAGTTTCTATTAGAATAAGATCATTGGAGTTTTTTTTCTTACTCACTACTAGATGAGTCACTTGATGAAGAATAAGATTGTTTTTAAACCCTTACTTTTAGGTTTGTGCTCTTTTTCTTGGCATGATTTTCCTCCTCATCTTCCATTTCACATTCTTTGAGCTTGACTTCAGAAGTCTCTAGATGATGTATAAGTTCTTCAAGCTACAAAGTAAAAAGATCCAAAGATTCTTCTATGGAAGTAACTTTCTTTTCATACTTAGAGGTTCGAGAATGCAACATTTTAGTAACAAGCTCTTTATCTTCAATGTTCTTTTCAAGATATTTCAAGCCATCTATGACGGAAGTGAATCTAGAGTACAATTCATAAATAGTTTTCTGATTTCCCATTCAAAATAACTGTAGTATATGAGAAAGCATATTCATTTAACTATTGGTTCCTTCATGAATAATAGAGAGTTTACTCAAAATATCCTAAGTATTTTCATAATATGAAATTCTACTAAACTCACTAGGAGAAAAGAATATAAATACTTACGGCCTTTTCATTCAATGTTGCACATCATGTCGTAAATGTGTCCATTGCTCAAGTTCCATTTACATCATCATTGTTGAGTTGGTCAAAGATATTTTCCCCCATCTTCAAGACTTTCTAAAATTGCTTGAAAGCTTGCTCTAATACTAGTTGAAATCTCTATAGTGGGGGTGAATAGAGAAAATGCTATTTTATACAACTTAAAAACATAAAGACAATAAAGTGAGTGGTGAACAAGAAGAGAAACCATAAAGGCACACAGTTTATATTGATTTCAATTTGAAAAGTCACAGCTTCACTAACCACTTGTTTCCAACCACATTTTATTAACCTAGATTTTATTTCCTTTTCTTGCCAATGAAATTAGCGGTGCCTTTCTAATCAAGAAATTTTTTCAAGAGAAAGGATAATTATCTTCATCTTTGAGGGATGGTGAAAGATCATCCTCTTTTGGAAAATATCACATCTACTGCCACCGCCTTTGGGATAAACTTTCTCATAAGTAGTAGGTAAAAATCAATTCATTATAGTCTTCTCGCAAAAAGTAGCTCCGTAGAAACAAACCAAACAAAAACAAGAAGGTAGAACAAATTACAAATCAATCTTACATTATATACAAATTTATCATTGATGAACAAGTGATTATAAGCTCCACAAAGTTTAGGCAAGTCCATATTTGGTGGAGTAGGATACTAGATTTAAGCTTGCTTGGATGCAGCTAAATGCAGTAAACTAGGATTATATGCTTGAAAGAAATAGCATGTTGAGGAAACACTCAAGTGTACTTTGGGTGTCCATATATCACTCTTATATATAGGAAACATTTAGGAATATATAAGATAGATGTTGTGAATGTTTGGGCCGAGTTTAATGGAAAATTGGTCGTTATAGGATGGCTCATGGATAAAAATGGATTATTATTCACTAGTAGAAACTTTTGTCGAAGTGCAGTCAATCGAATTTGTAATTTGATCCAGTTGAATTCTAATTCGAGGGAGAAACTTTTGGGGCCACTGTTGATCTAACGGATATGTCCTTATCGATCTAAAATTTGAGCAGAATGTATTTTGGTCGAGTCATGGTTTGATGAAAAAGTAGTCGGTCTAGAATGGTCCTATATCTTAGTGGCCCAAAAGAATTTAAAAAATATATCCAATTACCCAAAAAGTTAAACATGTGTACAAAGCAAGGTTTAGGATAGTTATGGACCGTTCATTGCTTGTTTTTACATAATTCCAATCAAGTTTACAGTTAGCACCGATATAAAGAATATTTTTTTGGTACATTGTCAAGGGGGGAGCTCCTCAGCCAACCCACCTAGGTTCCATTCCCGTTGGGAGCGGCCTGTGTGCAAAAAAAACTTGCTGGTGGGTGCTCTGACCAACGATGGCTGCGACGACATAACAAGCTAGTGGGTGTGGCATGGGGGTGAGTGACCATCACATGTATGACCCCGGGGTTTGACCTGCTAGGGGTCCATTTGTAGCTCGTTCTAGGAGGTGTTCCTTGTCATCAAAAAAAAAATCTGGCTATAACTTGATGAACTAGCATCCAAACACACATATTATGTGCATCTTTGTCATGGAATCATATCTAAGTTCTTTGATCACCTAAAACATTTGATTCACATATTAGGAACACAAAAAGAAAATACTTATATTGTCTAAATTAGAGTGTGGCAAGTCTCAATAAGGTGAGAATTTCTAATAGTGTATGTCAGCTAGTCTCAAGATTTCACCCCTCATTATGGGTGGCTTCACCAACTATGCTTCTGACCTCAGCTTGAGAGGGGGAAATGATTGACACTTCATTTTTGGCCTTTTGAATTATCTGAGTAATTATCTTAGTCTTCTCTATGATTAGGGTCACACTCATGAACCCTACTAACAATTCCTACAATAGGAAGACCCTAGTCGAGGTGGATATCCAACTAATGGATATTCTATTGCCAACTACCTCGCCTAAATGTCATTGTAGGTGAGCCAATAGGAGCTTAACCTCTAATACCAACACACTCAACCATTTCACCAGAGCCCACCTCAAATTTCTATCTGAATCACCCAAATTCATACACACATATCCCACACTTTCTATATCATCTTAACCTACCCATAGGACACATGTTCCACACAAAATTTTAGGAAAAACCAAAATTGAATTGAGATGAAATTTTGACTCTCAATGTGCGGTTCCCACTTGGAGCACCCCCGCTTTTTCTCCCTAATGTTTTTTCAAATATCAAAGATTGTATGCCCCCATATCATGAATACAGAGGTCAAGTGGGGTGTGTACTTGTAGTGTGCTCTCTTTGGATTTTTACACTCCATCATGAAGATTATATCAATTTAACACTCTTAAAAGACTAGAAATACAAGGTGCACACTTGGCATGTATCTCACCTTTTTTGCCTACCAGAGCGTCTTGTACCCGCTCTAGGAAACCTCTAGAAGGCAGGCATGCATTGACATGCACCCCATGTTCCCCAGACCTCCCACTTTCACCAATACACTATGTGTATTCAATTACACCTTAGAAGCTTCTAGAAGGTGGGGGAGCATAATTGAATGTGCCACACATTCCCCACGCCTCTCACTTTGATTGATCAACTGTGTCATTCAAATATACTATGTTACCCTCAAAAAGGCACCCTTGCATGCGCTTGTGTTTCTCGCCTTGACCAGTTTGCCCTAACCACAACCTAAAGATTCTAGAAAGAACCCAACCACCTATCTTGTGTCCAACCTCGTTTTGACTTGAGAAGAACCAAACTCTAACTGTAGGGACTCCCCCAACCACTATACATCAGCACCCCAATCACCATTTATAGGATCTAACTTTTTTTAACTTGGGTAAAAGCAGTGTGGATGCCAAAAGACAAGAATTTTGGCTAGCAATGAAAAGAAAAAGGCTACAAATTTGAGACGTGAGGGCTAAAGATAGAGTTTTGACTGGCATTTTGTCTAGAGCTCTTGGGACTAGATTATGCTCTAAAAAGGCTAAGATTAGAATCAAATACAACAAAGAGAGAGAATAGAAGACTTCTCCTTCCTTTAGATAAGAATGAGCATCTTCCCCTCCCGAAGACGGTCAAGCAAGGTACACATGTGGATTGGGCACAATGTGATCCATTCTCTCCCTCCCCCCTTTTCCAACCCCGTAGTGGTGTGAGGATAAGAGCACATGGGGTTCATGATCACCAATACAATTTTGATATTACTAATATCAAATTTATATTGTTATCTCTTACTTCTCCCTTTTTCCCTCTTTCTCATTCTTTAGTGGTGTGAGGGCATCAGTCCAAGGTTGATGATCACATGTATAAATCATGTTATTTCTAACATTTGATACACAAGCAGTCATTTTCTCATTATATTTATTATAGCATGCACATATAACCCATTTTTATTGAAAGAAAACAAAAGTCCATAACCTCATCAAGAGCTACGATAATACAAGGGTGTCACATGGGTGTCTAACACCTTCCCCGCGTGTAACTTGACACCATGCCCTTTTCTCTAAAAAAAATTCTTATTTGCCTTATCTACCAAATTTTCTAGAAGAACTTCTTCAATGATTTTCCTCATTTATTTTGAATAAATGTAGTGGTGAAACCATTTTACCAACTCGTCCATCAACATTCACCTTTGGTTTCTCTCGAGCACTAAAACCCCATTGATCCTTAGTGAAAGGATAGTTGGCATGAATGAAATGTCCAAAATAAATATTTTTTACAAACTTGATTAGATTCCATCACAAATAAATTTGATCATTCAAGTTCACTAATAGAACCTAGACTATGCATGGTCATGTTATATGCAGACAAGTATACCAGACTACAAATCATTACATAGGCATGCACGATTTTAATTGGAATTGCGTAACATTGATTTATGGTATCCACACACTCGGTTTACATGTACACAGTGTGTTACGACTATGTAACGTGCTATTTCATGTCTAAGGCAAGAGTTAGCATGGCGTAGGTAGACATGCCAAAGTATCATTATTGGTACTCCATACAATGTGTTGCACTAGTTCACTTATATAATATACGTGTATCTTTATTTTGGTGGAATCTTAGTATAATAATGTATATCATTTTGATTGGCTTGGTCCATCAAGATGAAATTTGATGTGCAATATTAGATTGCTTCATTTGTTTTTTCAATACGCAAGTAAAACAATAAATCTAATGTCTTACATGTAGCACAATTAAGTTATGAACCAACATCATAGTTTAGGTCGGATGATGTCAATTTGCATGCATGCGCCCATGACGAGAAGGGGACAGAGATTTTGAAGATCACAAAAATGTTGAAGCAATATGTATTCAACTACAATTTTGTAGACGAGCTACCATTGAATTTCCTCGTCCTCTCCTGCAATATCACCAGCAAGCACATCTAATATCTCAAAGGAGATGTGACCAATTTTCTAATGTTTTCTTTTTCTAAACTCGGTTGGACCACGTTCTGTAGGTGTTGTCATAGTATAAAATTGAGTGAGAACGCAACAGAGAACAGTAATCGATGATTACGGAGAATAAAAGAAGAGGAACATACCTAAAAATAGTTTTCCATTACCTGAGGATGCGGAGAAGTAAATACATCATTTATTAACAAGTAATGGGAAAGACCTAATTATCAAACGGATCCAAACTCTGATCATTTTTGTTTAGACCTTTGCTTTGAATGAGGAAAAAGGAACTTGTACGTCAATGGTTCATGAACTAACAGGGATTTATCTCCTGGTCACTTGGTAATCAATCGACCAAATATAGTTATACTAACCTTCTTTTCTTCATGACGTACCTAAATTTCCTTCAAGGCATTCTGAAAATGTATGTATCAACAAGGGAGGACTTCGACCAATCTCAACCAAAGCGCAACAACCAAATCTTTATTACAGTCTCTCGGCACGCTCCAGAGTTTCTACACGCATGCGAGTAAATTGTCACGTTTTTTAATGGGGGGTTATCCAATCCCTCAAGCCCCACTGATTGATCGGAACCCGTAATACTCCCTATAAAACCGGGGGTTATCCAATCCCTCAAGCCCCACTGATTGATCGGAACCCGTAATACTCCCTATAAAACCTTTTTTAAGATCAGCCAAAGGTCCTCCACACAAAAAAGATCAGCTGGGTAAGCTTACCCATATACAGCATGGCAACCAACTTGCGAGGGTAATTCTACCAACTAAATTTAGACAGACAAACATCCCATGTGAGAAACTGAGAAGACATCAACCACGGGAGTTACATATCCTATGTGCCTCCTATCCACATCTTGCCTAGTTTCACAATTTCGTAGGGAAAAACAAATTTTCTAATGGATGAAATACCAAATTATTATGGTTTCAAACGACTCAATCAAGAAAGTACCAATCCTGTTCATGTAAGCCACATTCAAACTCAAGTCCCGACGCGGACAAGTCCTAAGGTGTATATTGCCTTGCTTCAGAAATAGATAAGGACAAAATAAGGCGGCTGATGGGCTGTCCATATCGCCAATGTCAATAAATTTACGTTTGGCCAATTCAAAAAGACATGCATATTGCAGTTTATTAAAATTATATAATAATGATACAACACAATAAAAGAAACTGAACTCAAAAGTAACCAATAATATTACATTCCTTGTGCTATGCAGCAAGCCACAAATCTACAGTGAAAATTTACATCCTAGCGCGAAGCGTCTATCCAGCCGAAGAGAGATTTAATATGTGGATTTACTAAACAGTTTATGCAATCTGCATGGAAGAGATTCCCGTAGTGACCTGCCGAGATCGAGGATCACCATCCTCCAATATAACCCCGCATGGATTTTCTCCAACCAGCATGGGGAGAACACCCACACTGCTCCACTTCTTCTGAATTGCATAAGCAGAGTCCTTTCCAAGAGTGACGGCAAAAATGGCATCAAAGCCACCGGCTCCTGGGACACCAGCTAATAGCACCCCATCCATGTCCATGGTAGCATCCAAAAGCCGAGTCTGGGATTCAGGTTCAATCTGCCAAGGAATATAAAGATGATGAATTATAGACCACGCAGATTACTAACTTTGGCAAGAACCTATAACATGATTTGGGATGTCATGAAATCGCCGTAAAAACCTTTTTTTAAGTCCCCACTGTAGCTCTTATTCATTTAAATCATTCAACAGGAGTACATGTAGAGGGCTGTCACTGGGGTCGGGTAGAACACGAACCCTCGTTACATACGACGATGTACTAGCTAGGAAATGAGCTACACGGTTAGCTGACCGAGGAACAAAGAAAATATTGAAAGCCAAAAAGGAGGTGGACATTTCACGGATAACATCTCAAAGTTAATATAATAGGACAACAAGACCTTGCCGAATGGACAAACCCGGGCACCTGACATAGGGCTAATTTGGTTGTAAGGAGTTTTCTTTCCAGATATGAGTTCTAACACAGGAATTTAAAAACATGAAAACTAACTGCATGAAGACGGTTTGGTTGCATGCAGTTTCTGACCGATCAGTTGGTTTGTTATTGTCTGGTTGGAGGTAATTAAAGAATATGGCTACCTGTGGTAATTTTACCGTAGAGCATATTGATAATATATTCAAGCAGCAGCAGCAATAAACAGATCCGTCCACGGAGGAATACTATTATACCGCACCCTTTTGGGCTCTCTCGCACAACACAGAACGATCTGTGAAAACAAACCGCACCCTTTCACAGCGCGGTCCGTTCACGCTAGTTTATACAGATTTTAACTCAACCGTGTACTTCATTTTCCTACTGTGTTTTACAGTTACACCCAACCAAACTTGAACAGTTGGAAAACACAGTGAGTTGGAAAACACGTTTTCATTTTCGGTCCAAGCAAACAGGCCCATAGTTGCAACTTTAAGAGACCTACTAAAAATCACTGAAAGACGCCATACTTTTGCCCAAGTTCTGAGTGTACAAGATACATTCCCGTATATGAAAACTCAATGTTGTTATCAAACACCCCAGATCTCCCCACCACCCCGCCCCCATCCCACCCACCCAAACAGGTGCCTAAATTCTGTATACTGTGCTCACTACCAAACAGGTGACCCACACTCCATGGGCACCCACCACCATCAGTGTGTGATGTGGCATGTGAACGCTTAGTACTAGTGTACTACTGTCCAGAGAATTGCCTCATCTGCAGCAGGTAGTGCAAATATCCAGGCATACGTGCATTTCAGGGTTTACTTTTCCTTACTGACTAGCCATCTGCCGTCCAGGATGAGCATGATCCTGCAGAAATGAGGTGCAAAAAAAGACTTGTAAAGATGGAATAGCTAGGATGGTACCCCAAAAAGAATCCTTCCACGGGCAGGGAACACATGATTTATTTTCCCGGGCATTAAAAGATGTATCATGAGACTAGCATTTGCCCAAGCTATTCACTCCAGTGAAGGAAAAAAGTAGGCTTGGCACAAACAATTAACTCAAGTTTCATCATTAAGCCCCTATCACTGTAGTTGCATTGCAGTGCTAACCATAGACCCCCAATCACTTACAGTTCTTTGGTAAGTAGTCACTTCCTTAAGATTCAATATTAAAAGGTAAAAACACGAGGCAGAGACCCTCATAGGTTCGAAATTGTGAACACAGAACTAGTGAGTGCTGAAGGCACCTCAACACAAACAATACAACAGGACAAAACCACCCCCAGGATGCTGACATCATAACGTACTAGTGTCAGATAGGACAAAATAAGTACCACCAGTGCCCTAGAGGAGCTCAGGAAACCACAATTCAGGTCAAGGGAAGTGATCCATAATTGTTAAGGCGCATGCCTAGGCGTGCCTAAGCGGCCATCTAGGTGGGAAGGCATAGTCACAAATTCGGTATTCGGGAAACGTTCCAGCTGCGAAAATCGAAATTCGGAAATTATGTGGGAAAATCGGATTAAAAGTGGTCCACATATCGTAAAAGTACGGTCAACGATTCGGGAAAAAGTCAAGAAAAATTCAGAGATTTACATATATACATATCATATACATATGCATAAACACATATATTGCAAAGACGCATATATATGCACATATGTATTGCATACATATATAGACATAATACACACATACATATGCATATATGTATGCACATCTATATAATCACATGTATGTACACTTGAACAAAGTCAGAGTCCTAAACAGTATAAAATGGGGAGGAAAACGTATAAATCGCGAAAAATACGTAAAATGTGAATAATTAATGAATAATAATCATCATCAACTAAGCCTCAATCCCAACTATGTTGGGATCGGCTACATGGATCCTTCTTTTCCATTCAGCTCTATCATGGGTCATATTTTCGTTGAGATGTAGAGATTTAAAATCTCTCTTTATAAGCTCTTCCCATGTTAATTTAGGCCTTCCTCTTCTTCTATTAATTGTGCTTGCCTCAATAGTATCGCTTCGTATAGACGCATTAGTCGGCCAACGAATTTTTTATAAGGATCCATGTCATAGAAAGAGTGACAGTTTTTATGGCTTGCTGTCAACCTACCACCAACTCTCCTTTACCCGGGCTTGGGACCGGCTACATTTGCACAAAATATGAAAACATAGGCCGAGTAATTAATTAATGAATAATGCGGGAAAAATGGAAAATTCGGGAATTGGGAGTTATTTGGCCGTCACATGCGGCTAGGGAAAGATGTGTGTTTAAAACGTGATTTTATCAAAAAGTCAGCGATTATTGTGACTATGTAGCAAGGTACCCCAGGGTGATTGGGGTACCTTGCCCTGCGCTTTGCCTATTATTTCCGTGTTGATTAATTTTTGTGGGTTCGATAGTATATATAGAATATTGAAGAGAAATGTACTGGATGAGTAAAAAGGTTTACAGTACATTCTCTTATATAGGATAAGAGAGGAGAAACAAAAACAGAGATGAGCAATATGGGACTTAACCACATAAGTAAAACATAAGTGAGGCACATACAAAGCACGTCACTCAGGGAAACATAAACATATCTGTATACTCCCCCTCAAGATGGAGCGTTGATGTCGAACATGCCCATCTTGTCTACTAGAGTCTGGAAGCGAGCTTTTGGAATAATTTTGGTGAAGATGTCTGCTACTTGTTGCTCAGTGCTGAGATACGGAGTGCAAATACGACTAGAAAGAACAGTCTCGCGAACAAAGTGGCAGTCAACTTCGATATGTTTGGTTCTTTCATGAAATGTTGGGTTGCTCGCAATAAAAATAGAAGCTTTGTTGTCACAAAACATCGGTATAGGACTGGAATATGATAGTCAAACTCCTTGAGGAGACTCTGGACCCACAGAAGTTCACATGCAGTATGAGCCATGGCTTGATATTCTGCCTCTGCACTGAACCTGGCTATGACAGTCTGCTTTTTGCTTCGCCAGGTAACTAAATTGCTACCCACAAATGTGCAATAACCTGATGTAGAATTACGATCAGAGCGACTTCCTGCATAGTCAGAATCTGAAAAACCAGAGAGATTGCAGTGGTCGTGCTTCTTATATAACAAGCTTTTGCATGGAGAACTTTTGAGATAGCGCGGGATGTGACATACAGCGTGCCAATGACACTGGCGTGGTTTGTCAAATTACATGTTGATGAATCCTACACCGGAAGTGAGGTCAGCTCTTGTGAAAGTAAGATAAATAAACTTGCCAACAAGCCTTCTGAACTGGTGGTGATCAGCATAAGGGAGAGAGTTTTCGTCCCAATCCATATTTGGATCAAAAGGGGTGTTGGCTGGTTTACAGCCAAGCATACCAGTTTCCTGCAAGAAATCAAGGACATATTTTCGTTGGGAGAGACACAATCTTGCAGACGATCTGGATACCTCGATGCCTAAAAAATCTCTTCCCGAGATCTTTGGTGACAAAAGTGTTTTACTAAGTAAGTTTTAGTTGCTTGTATGCCCGAGGTATCACTGCCAGAAAAGATAATATCGTCAACATAGACAATAAGAATGACTAGCCCTGCCATATTGATGCGGATAAAAGACATAATGATCTGAGTGGGAACGACGAAAGCCAAAAGTTACTAAGATCTGACTAAGTTTGTCGAACCAAGCATGAGGGCTTTGTTTGATACCGTAGATGGCTTTTCTCAGCTTCAAACCTGCGAGGACTCCCCGTGAGCAACAAACCCCGGTGGTTGCTCCATTTAAACTTCTTCCTGCAAGTCTCTATAAAAAAACGTATTTTTGACATCCAACTGAAATAGGGGTCATTCTTTGTTTACAGCAACAGAAATCAGAATGCGAACAGAATTTAAACGTGATACAGGAGAAAGGGTTTCAAAGTAGTCCACACCATATGTTTGTGTATATCCTTTTGCCACAAGACGAGCTTTCATTTGCTCAATTGTATCATTTGGTTGATATTTAATTGTGAAGATCCAGCAGCATCCAACAGTAGGGCAAGAAGATGGACGGTCCACAAGTTCTCATGTCTTGTGATCAGAGAGTGCCTGCATTTCATGTCCATTGCCTGTTTCCATGCAGGAATAAGAAGAGCTTTTGCAGCAGTCTTGGGAATCGTAACAGCAGAGATAGTAGAAGTGAAGCATGCAAAAAAGTTATTCAAATTAGCGGATGAGCAGAAAAGACCAATAAGATGTTTCGTGAAGGAACAAACACATTTGCGTTGGTTGATAGGCAGGTGTAAGTCAGAAGTTACCTCAGTGGTTGTATGATCATCCGCGAATGGAGTGCAACTGGAGTATTATGGGACTGGAAGATTTCTCTCAAATTAAAAAGTTTCATAAAACAGCTATGATATATGGGAGTGAATGTTGGGCGGTGAAGAAACAAGATCTCAACAAGATGAATGTGGTTGAAATGCATGATTTGTGGAAAGACGAGAAAATATTACTTGAGAAATAACTATATAAGGAAAAAGTAAGGATGGTGAGCATTGAAGACAAGTTTCACAAGGACCGACTGAGATGGTAGGACATGTGCAATGTAGGTCAACTAATGCGCATATACAAAACAATGCTATTGAGTCAAGCACAATCAAAAGAAGAGGCAGGCCTAAATTAACCTGGGAAGAGCTTATTAAGAGATTTTAAATCTTTACGTCTTGATCAGAATATGACCCATGATAGAGTTGATTGGAAAAGAATGATCAACGTAGCCAACCTGAACATGGTTGGAATTGAGGCTTAGATGTGTGTGTGTGTGTGTGTGTGTGTGTGTATATATATATATATATATATATTATGTATATATATATATGTGTGTGTGTGTGTATATATATATATATGTGTGTGTGTGTGTCTATATATATATATATATAGAGAGAGAGAGAGAGTCGGGCACGAATACACTCGAGTGTACGGATCGCACGAATACACTCAAGTGTGTTTGCATATCAAGACTAGTTTTTGCGCAATGTAAACCGTTGATCTTCACCGTCATACTATAACTAGGCTACATACAAATTTTGAGCCCATTTGGATGAGTGTAAGTCACTCATCCAAGGGCAACAAAATCGACGCGCAAAACTAATTTGAAATGCATAATTTTTGCGGTCTTCATAACATGAGCTATACATATCCAAATGTGCTCAGATTTTGCGTATGAGTTGTTCACGAGATGTTTAAGAAGATCAACGGATTAGATTTTCAAAAAAAATATTGCATCATGAAAAACTACTTGAGTGTATTCTGCTCCGGATACACTCGAGTGTATTCTAGCCTGACTCTATATATATATATATATATATATATATATATATATATATATATATATATATATATATATAGAGAGAGAGAGAGAGAGGTTAGGAAGTGTGTACCGGCCAGTACATGCAACTTATGTGTACCTACCATTAAAATGACATGTGACAAATTTATTAAATCCAACCTTATGGATTGAATCAAAATTCAATAGATTAGATGTGTTTGAAAAATCACAACCATATCTCATGTATATCATGAGATATAACAAAATATCATTCGACGGTTTTTGCAATTTTTGCAACTTGCCGTTGATTAGAAAATATGTATTTACTTTAATTTGATGATCTAAGAATATCGGTTTGAAGTAATTTTTGATGCACATGTTATCCAAGGGGTATGTATAACATCCTAAGGTTGGATTATTTTTTGTACTTTTGTAATCATCATAGATGAAGATGGGTACATGTAAACTACATGTACTCAGGTACACAATTCTTTTAGCCATATATATATATATATATATATATATATATATATATATATATATATATATATATATATATTCATATGCAATAGTACATCATATCTTATACCTTATATGCAATTAATATTACATAATAACTATCATTTTCAAAAAAAAATTACGTACCTAAAATGTTCGTCGTAGGTACAAATAAATTCCAACTGAAATTTCGCATGTAGGTCTATGATCTCACCCGAGTGGTCGTCTCAAGCTTGGAGCTAAAAACCAGTGATGTTGGGAGATTAATCGCCAATGTTGACGACTTCGACAGCTGGCAAAGTCGATCTCTTGATAAGACATAGTTACAATGTTGAGACGGTATTTTTTTAATCGGTGGTGTTGGCTTGGCCCCAGTTCATTTCCATTAGGATGTCCTCGATGTTGTTGATTAATTCCCAATGTTGGCGATAACATGCCGACATTTAGGCAGCCCAAAGTCAAGCCAGTCAATTGTCGTGTTGGGGTTTTATCTAAGCAAGGAGAACTTGAATTGCCTCCCACTTCATTCCTTTGTGAATTGAAGAATGGTGTGTTGGGAACTTGATGTCTTTTGAGTGTTGGAGCTTGCACCCCTTGTGCTTGGATTTGAAGGAGAAAGTTGTTGGGCTGCTAATATGTAATTACTGTACTCTCTAAATCTTTCATCTCTACTTTGTGACTTGTGAATCTTGTCTTGTGTTCCAAACTTGTTATTTTATGTTATTACTTGCATATTCAAAGTAGAATTCTAACCTAGGAAGCACTGACACGCTTCTAGACACTAGACACAGATACAGACACGGGACATGGCAATTTTCTAAAACATAAGACACAGACATGGCTCGGGGTGAGAAAATAATATATATTTATGTATGCACACATATGGAGAATCACAAATACAGAATATATATACACATTATATGTTCGTAGTAATAACAATTCATATGTATGTCAGCGAATATGTGCCATATAGTAGAACCGTAGAAGCAAATATATCATCTGCATTATCAGTGGAAATAGTAGATTCTCGTAACACAGAGATGAGCTCTCATTACCAGTGAATTAAAAAGTGTTTCAGGCGGCCGCTTACGCGGCTAGGACCCCAACCCTCAACCGTTTAATCCAGCCGCTAATCGCCCGCTTAACAGGTTTGAAGAAAATCGCCCGCTTTTTGCCCACTTCACTCGCTCTTTTCCTCTTTCTTCCCGCTTTTTTCCCGCTTTTTTTTAAAATACTACTGGAAGCATGTAACATTAATTTTCTTGCTGCTTTCAGTGATTACTGATTGGTACTACTGGTTAGTATCTGCAATTACTGATCTGCTTGCTGACTTTAGTGATTAGAAATATTGATTAGTAGTAAAATAATGATTAATACTTAGTTAATTACTGATTTGCTGATTAGATATGTATAGAAGTTCCTTAGAAATATATTTTTTATATACACATACATGTAATTTTGTATAAAAATATATAAAATTTAGACACCCGCTTTTTCAAAAATCGCCCGCTTAATCGTCCGCCTACCGCTTAATCGGTTACAGGGTGCTGTCTGCACGCCTCCCGCTTCCCGCTTTTTGATACCTTGCTCATTACTAAATTAGTCAATTTACTAAATTGTAATATGAATCATGCTTATCATGATACAGATGGAATATATTCCAGAAGTTTCTTATGCTTGCTACTTAGATTTCAGCTTTATATTACACTATTTGTATGCAATTCAGACAAAGAATTGTTGTTTATTCTGAAATTATGCTCTGAAATAACTTACTGAAATAAGCAACGTAGCAACTACTGCTGATCTGGTGTATCCAAGAAGTGTTCAGGACGTGTCCCAGGCGTGTCCGGGACACAAAATTGTACCACAGTGGACCACGTACATGGCCTAGTTGTGTCCAAAACGTTTTGAGGCGTATCCAAAGCCGTGTCTGTGTCCAAAATGTGTCTGACACAAACATGGGGACTATATAGAAGTGTTTGTGCTTCCTAGCTTCTAACATAACTAGAAGTTCAGTCAATTCTCTTCAAATTTGCTTCATTTTATTCAAAAATGGCATTGCAGTTTATCGAGGTTTGCATCTGAAGATTCTTAACTTCCTCAAAACTTCTCCGAAGGTTCCAAAGACGTGCACTTCCACACCTAGCTAAGTCAACATGAAGTCAAAGTCATGCACCATGGTCTCAAGCACATCATTAATGCACCATTTAAGAAAGATGATGATGACCCACCAAGTGGGAATCAGAGTCAGAAAAGGATTTTGAAGTTCTCTCCTAAATCCTTAATAGTATTTAGCCAGCTAGCGGTTATAACCTGGTTTTGGGATCACACACCACATACATATTCTCCAAAAGAGAATGTTTCCTATATTTTGAACTACACTAGGAAATATGTACACCACCTATGCGACTCTTCTAGCTTCATCACCCATTAGGACAAATTTTGTGGCCTCTAGCATGAGATGAATTCTTACCATCCTCTAATTGTTGGTTGACTCAACAACAACACATCGAGATGGAACTCATTCAGTTTCTCTCCTCACACCTTTACAGTGGTTAGCCCATTCATAACAAATCTTAGGATCTCATCCATTAGCTCCTCTTCATGAATTTATAGCCAACTCTCTTGTGTCACCCCTATAACTTCATATGTGGCTCCTCTGGAGTCTACCCCTTGGCAGTCTATTCCAGCCGTGGTTGTGGTCATGGACATGGATGTGGATGTGGATGTGGATGTGGTTGTACTTCTTCAGTTGGTCGAGGATGTTCTCCAACGTCTACTTCTCAAAGGCATTGCTCATTTGTGTCTTCTATAATCACTATGAAGACAAATGTTGAAAAAAAAGGAAAGAGTGGACGGGCCAACCAATTGTCTATTGTTGACATTGATGCTACCACGCCTCCCAACTTTTTGACATTTTGTTCGTAAGTAAGGCTTATCTGGACCATCTCCTTCAAACTCACATTTCCTCAGCCACGTCACAAGCAAATATTTGCAGCTTCTAGGGGATATTCGGTGTATGTAAGTCACTTGTGCTCATGCTAAGTGAATCTTGAATACGGGTGCTACTTTACCTAGATCTAGGAACATTTTTTGACCTCTTTATGGTCTTCTACTCGCCCTTTTGTTGGTTTGAAATATGGGTCATATTCTGCTATTAATTGATAATGAACATATGTTAGCACGAACGCCCTACCACTTGTTTTTGTTTTGTTTGCAGACAAATTCTCCCTAACATTGATGTCTATTAGCAAAATTACTAAATTTTTCCATTGTAGCATAGCATTCTTTCCAACACTAAGTCTCTACATAGGATTTTCAAACGAACATGTTGATTGGTGGGGATATGATGGCGAAGATGGTGCCTACTACCTACAAAACGAACATGCGTCCCCTACTACCTATAAAACGAACATGTGTCGCGTACTATTGTGCTTGCATCCTCCATGTTGTCTACCTCCCATTGGAATCAAAGTTTGGGCCATCCTACCTTATCATAGTTAAAGTCTATGTTCTTACATTTATTTATACCCACCTCGCAGAGTAAGTCTTAACTCATGTCGACTCATAAAACATCGTAGATCAATGTTCATGTTGCGTCAAAACACTCGGAGTTCAAGTCTTTTACATTTGATTCATTGTAATATTTGAAAACGTTCATGGATCCAATCACATGGGCATGCGCTATTTTGAGAGTTTCATTGATTTCTTATGTGCCTCATGGGTTTTAATAAATAAAGGATCGTTTAGAACTTTCCATATTTTTGCAATTTTTATAATGAAGTATCTAGTTACTTTTCTATATATGTAAAAAATATTCACACAACGCACTCAAATTTATGTGGCTTTCAATTGCTTTTTGCATCTGTCAAAGAGTAACGAACGGCTATTCGATATAGTGATAAGGGGAATCCCCCTCCTTTCTATAGGAGAAAGAGGAAACATATAGAGTTTAGACTAAAGCCTAATGGGCAAGACACACTTGGGCCCATATATGAATAGACTCAAATAACTTAATTCTAAATTAACCAAAATCTCTAATACTCCCCCTCAAGCTGAAGCTTGGGAGAATCCCAATCCCAAGTCAGCTTAAAATAGCCAAACAGACTAAAGAAACAAAGAAGCAGAAAGAAAGATAAGCCAAGCCCATACAAGAAAATTCCGCCCCCTCAAGATTACAATAAAGCACTCATCACCAATGAATTGAAAAACGGCCTGAGCGACCGATTGATCCGCCCAGCACCCAGGCCGTTTAAATTTTACCAAAATCGCCGATTAACCGTTTTTGTAATGAATTGTCCGTTTTTTCCCGCTTTTTGCCCATTTTTTTCCTTTTTTTGCCCTTTTTCCCGCTTTTTGGCCTTTTTGTCCTTTTTTAAAATTTTTGTACACCTTTAACTTTATATAAACTATATGGTCCCAAGTATTATTGACTATAAATATATTAAACTTAATACACTAAATATCCTATGATAAGCCTAGTTCTAATATAGAATACATACTTTGCATGCAAGTTGGGATAATAGGGTACTGTTGTAAAGTGTAATTTCATCATCATCATCATCTAAGCCTTAGTCCCAACTATGTTGGGGTCGGCTACATGGATCCTTCGTTTCCATTCAGCTTTATCATGGGCCCATATTCGGATTGAGATGTAGGATTCAAAATCTCTCTTTATAAGCTCATCCCATGTTAATTTAGGCCTTCCTCTTCTATTTATAATGTTTGGCTCAATAGCATTGCTTCGTATAGGCGCACTAGTAGGTCTGCGTTGCACATGTCCGTACCATCTTAGTCGGCCCTCGCGCAACTTGTCCTCAATGCTCGCCACCCCCACTTTATTCCTAATATAGTCATTTCTCAAGCGATCTTTTCTTGTCTTCCCACACATCTATCTCAGCATACGCATTTTAACCACGTTCATCTTGTTGAGACCTTGTTTCTTCACCGCCCAACATTCACTCCCATAGAGCATGGTTGGTCGTATAGTTGTTCTATAAAACTTACTTTTTAACCTGAGAGGGATCTTTTGATCGCATAATACTCCAGTTGCACTCCTCCATTTCAACCGTCCTGTAGTGATCTGGTGACAAACATCATTTTGGACATCCCCGTCTATTTGAATAATAGAACCCAAGTAACGGAACTTATCACATTTTGGTATATCTACTCCGTCCAACTTGGCTCCATCATTCACACTATGAGATTGGCTGCAATTGCAATGCATATACTCAGTTTTGTTCCTGCTAATCATCAATCCGTTTGATTCTAATGCCTTTCTCCAACGTTCAATTTTATCATTCAATCCACCTTTAGTTTCGTCAATCAAAACAATATCATCAGCAAATAACATACACCAAGGAATATCATCCTAAACATTCTGTCAACTCATCCATAACAAGAACGAATAGATATGGGCTGAGTGTGGATCCTTGGTGTACCCCAACTATGATAGGAAAAGTTGGTGTCTCTCCTCCAGGAGTCTTGACACTTGCAATAGAGTTATCATACATGTCTTTGATCAAGTCAACATATTGGATCGGCACACCCTTTTTCTTCAAAACCATCCACAACACTTCTCTGGTTACTCGATCATAAGCCTTTTCTAGATCGATAAACACCATATGAAGATCTCTTTTGCTTTGTCTTCTCCATAAGCCTCCTTATCAGAAAAATAGCATATGTTGATCTTCCATGCATGAAACCAAATTGGCTATTTGATACCTGCGTTATAGATCTTAACCTCTGCTCAATAATCCTCTCCCAAAGCTTCATTGTGTGACTCATTAGCTTGATACCTCTGTAGTTTGTACAGCTCTGAACGTCACCTTTGTTCTTGTAGATGGGGACTATAGTACTATTTCTCCACTCATCCGGCATCTTCTTGGTCTTCATGATCTTGTTAAAGAAATTTGTTAACCACGTAACTCCCTCGTCCCCCATACTCTTCCATACATCAATGGGAATACCGTCTGGTCCGCATGCCTTTCTCATTTTCATCTTTTTCAACGCATTCTTGACCTCAAATGGTGAAACTCGTCATGCGTAAATGATATCTCTTGTATTCATGTCACACGGGTCGCTAACATTATATGCAGTATCTCCATTGAAAAGCTTATGGAAGTAATTTCTCCACTGGTTCTTGATATCATCGTCATTCACCAATACTCTACCATCTTCATTCTTGATGCATTTTACTTGACTCAAGTCTCTTCCTTTCCTTTCTCTTATACGAGCCATTTTATATATCTCTTTCCCCTTCTCTAGTGTCCAGCTTCTTATACATATCATCAAAGTATCTAGACCTTGCCTCCTGAACAACCTTTTTAGCTTCAAGTAAAATATATGTAAACAATTGTTGTAAAGTGTAATTTATACGAGTAAAATACATGTAACTATTATCTAATTTTAGAATGCATACTTTAGTTAAATGTACTTATGTAATGTATGACTAATTGATGATATGCACATATAACAATAAGTTAGAAAGGTATCCAATAATTAGTCTATTGTTTACTACTTAGCTATGTAAACATGTGATGCAAAAAAAAAATTGTATCATGTATGTAGGGTGTTTTATCCATGTCAAATCTATTGTTTATTATAGTATGGCTATAATTACTGTCTTATAGCTATCTTATAAATTATTTGGGTGTTTTGTATTGTTGGGTAGTGTTTAGAATCTTTAGATATATATAAAAGTTCCAAAGAGTATTAGTATTTATATACAGAGTCAGGCTAGAATACACTCGAGTGTATCCGGAGCGGAATACACTCAAGTAGTTTTTCATGATGCAATATTTTTTTTGAAAATCTAATCCATTGATCTTCTTAAACATCTTGTGAACAACTCATACGCAAAATTTGAGCACATTTGGATATGTATATCTCATGTTATGAAGATCGCAAAAATTATGCATTTCAAATTAGTTTCACGCGTCGATTTTGTTTCCCTTGGATGAGTGACTTACACTCATCCAAATGGGCTCAAAATTTGTATGTAGCCTAGTTATAGTATGACGGTGAAGATCAACGGTTTACATTTTGCAAAAAATAGTCTTGATATGCAAACACACTTGAGTGTATTCGTGCGATCCGTACACTCGAGTGTATTCTAGCCTGACTCTTTATATACATATATATGTAATTTTGTATAAAATTGTATAGGAAATTAAAATCTGTTTTTTCAAAAATCGGTCGCTTACCGCTTAACCAGTTACAAGGTGTTGTCCGCACAGTTACCGCTTAACGTTTTTTAAAACATTGCTCATCACTCAAACACCCCCTCAAATCATAATGGTTTTATCTAGAGCAGAAGTAAGCAACAAAACATCACGGTCTTCATCACAATCGCTAACGTCGCATCCCAGAGAATGTCGGTTCACAACAACAGTAGTAGTCAACGTGCAAACAGAGCACGGACAAACCAAAGAGTGTTGCATCACAGTAGCAAAAGGTCAGCATGCACACAAAGCATGGATAAGTAAAGAGTCAACGTGCGCAAAGCACGGACATGCCAGAGTTCTGGTTCACAGTAGAAAGGTCTAGTTAAATGTACTTATGTAATGTATGACTAATTGATGATATGCACATATAACAATAAGTTAGAAAGGTATCCAATAATTAGTCTATTGTTTACTACTTAGCTATGTAAACATGTGATGCAAAAAAAAAATTGTATCATGTATGTAGGGTGTTTTATCCATGTCAAATCTATTGTTTATTATAGTATGGCTATAATTACTGTCTTATAGCTATCTTATAAATTATTTGGGTGTTTTGTATTGTTGGGTAGTGTTTAGAATCTTTAGATATATATAAAAGTTCCAAAGAGTATTAGTATTTATATACATATATATGTAATTTTGTATAAAATTGTATAGGAAATTAAAATCCGTTTTTTCAAAAATCGGTCGCTTACCGCTTAACCAGTTACAAGGTGTTGTCCGCACAGTTACCGCTTAACGTTTTTTAAAACATTGCTCATCACTCAAACACCCCCTCAAATCATAATGGTTTTATCTAGAGCAGAAGTAAGCAACAAAACATCACGGTCTTCATCACAATCGCTAACGTCGCATCCCAGAGAATGTCGGTTCACAACAACAGTAGTAGTCAACGTGCAAACAGAGCACGGACAAACCAAAGAGTGTTGCATCACAGTAGCAAAAGGTCAGCATGCACACAAAGCATGGATAAGTAAAGAGTCAACGTGCGCAAAGCACGGACATGCCAGAGTTCTGGTTCACAGTAGAAAGGTCTAGAGAGTGTTGGTTCACCAAGTTGAGCTCAAAGCAACGAGTTAGTTTAGTGGGACGGGAGGGACAACATGGCAGCGCGCTTGATGGATGTGTTACTAGTATCGGCACTGCGGCTTGGCATCCAGTTTGTCATCGAAGTTGAGCACATAGCTGAGTGGGTCGCAACAGAATTTAGCATACCCATGGGGGCGGGACACGATGGTGTTGTAGCGCATACCCACGGAATAATTCATCATATTTCATGCTTTCATTCTTCTCTGTCAAATGACGTTGAAAGGAAGAATCACCTTCTCGATGTAGCACATACTTTTATGCTTCAAACCAATGTTCCCTAACCACTTTGTCTAAATGTTATTCTTACTGCTAAATTTCTTATCAACCGCAAGCCCTTAGTTCTGAATAATGCCATACCATATTCCCTTTTATACCCACAGGAGGCCAAATTTATCCTACCACCAAAGGTTGTTGGTTATCTATGTTTTGTACTTAATTTTAACCAAATTATGATATATTATCTCCTCATTCAGTTCAATGTTCATTCTTTGCTATTCTCGCACACAAACGGGGTATTGTTGTTTGTTTCCCAATGCTTGTATGTGAGTGTGGATGTCATCTTCTTTGATGATACTTCTTTTTCTCTACCAATGGCCAAGAGGTGAATCTTCCTTCAATCATGTCCCTCTTACTATACATGTGTTTTCTTATGGTGCACAACCTAGTACATGCTCCTCAAACCACTAGTGGTCCATGTTTATCAAAGACGCAAGTCTTATCACAAGCAAACATCTTCACCTAAAGCTCCCCCAGCCATGCAGTCTAGACAATTTGTTGATCCCTCACAAAACTCGAGTAATGTAACTAACTTCTTATATTTGTCTACCTATTACTCTACGGAAACAACCACAGACATTTGCAAAGTATTGTATATCTCACTCCGTCTTTGCAAACAATCTGAAGCATAAACGAGTCACTTTATTGCTTCCCTTGCCTCCCTTTCTATTCCCCATACAGCCACGGTACCCCTAGATCACTCTGGAAGAAGAAAGCTATAGATGAGGAGATGGATGATCTAATTTCCTATGGTAATTGGTCAGTACTGGGTATCATCCTGTTCCTGGTGGCACTATCAGAAGAGTTGAAGCTCATTTTTCTACTAAAGGCTAATTTGGTATAGACTACTTAGAGACCTCTCATGTAGCCAGATTAAATTATGTTTGCATCCTCCAATATGTTTTTGTCAGTAAAAGGTTGGTATATTCATCAACTAGATATAAAAAGAGCTTTCTTATATGGTGAGCTCTGAGAGATTGTATGCATGGAGCAGTCCCCTACTTATGTTGCTCAAGGGCAGTGTGGACGGAAGGTGTGCAAACTTCACAAAGACATATATGGACTAAAATAAAGTCCATGAGCCTGGTTTTATAGTCTCTAAAATCATATGTGCCTTTGGCATCTTTAGATCGTGTTGCGATCATTTATCCTTCATTGCAAAAATTGCATCAGGTTTAGTCACCTTGATTGTTTATGTTGATGATATTATCTTATATGGTAGTGATGATGAGGGAATCACAACAACAAAATCTCATCGGTTGTGCCGCATCGTCAGAAAAGATATTCGACATTTATTTCCTTAGAATTGAGGTAGCCCATGATAAAAATGGGACAAAATTGTTTAGACTAACTGGAAGAAACTAGTGTGCTTAGTTGCTGACATGTGGTTTATCATCTAGAGGATAACTCTCAATATAGGTTGGATGGGAAACCACTATATCTTACAATGACCAGATATGATGTCATGTCTTGTGGGAATCCTTGTTTCATGGATACTACCAAACAATGTCATCGGGTTGTTGCAATTTTCATGGTATATGAAATAGGATCATGGTAAAGGAGTATGTTACAAGAGTAATGGTCACTTAAATAAAGTTCGATATTTTGATATTGATTATACAAGCTCTCAATTTAAAAACTATCTTACTCTGAGTATTTTACTTATGTTGGCAGCAATCTCATTACATGGCACAGAAGAAACATGTTAAAACATTTGCCTATTTAGGTAATAGGTTAGATTAGTCTATTGTGTACATGGGCATGTTGCCCATGGCCCATTAGGGTTTAGTCTGCTTCCTTGTGCTTCTTTGTAATTGCCTCCTCTCCTATATATATAGGATAGGGGTGTACATTACAACACAACATCAACAATAACAAATACACTTGTTCACATGGTATGAAAGCAATAGACGGAGAGAGAGAACCCTAATTGCCGCCTCCCTTCCCTCTCCTCTTGGCGCCCATATCAGCCCTAGTTGTCACCCCTCTCTCCTAGAAGACAACAGAGGGAGCGCCCGCCTGCGGGCGGCTACCGCCGTCTCCATGGCTAAGGCCAGCCACCCGCTAGGCACCTCCCAGCCACCATGGTCGCATCTTCTCCTTTCACATAGGTCTTTATCTATGCGTCGACGCCATCATTCTCGGCCATCTATCCTTTTCAATCTATCGTAGTCTCTAGACGGCGTTGATTCCCGTCCAGATCTATCTGTCCGTCGTCACTTTCCCCAAGATCTGATCGTCACGCAGCTCCATGCATAGTGGTCACCATTGAAGCAGGCACACCAACGTCCGCCTTCCGCTCCAGCAATCATCTCCAGCAACCGCCACCATCTCCACCGCCTTTTGCCCAGTCGACGTCTGCCCATCACTCCACCGGTACACCACTTCTCGGGATCTTGGACAGCGATATTTCCTGTCTAGTTTGGGTTTTGTCAAGCAAGGAGTCACCACTTCTCATGATCAAAGGAGTACAAAAGACAACGCTAATTCCCGTCGACCCATGGTGTTAATTCCCGAGGTTCTTCGTCTCCTTGACGGCACAAATTCCCGTCAGATCATGCTTCAACGACATCCTACACAGCGTGTTGACCAACCAACACAGCGTGTAGCAACCAGAAATCACTCAGCGGCGAAAGGTTTCGTCCAGATCGCAAGTCACACGACGCGTTGGCCAACCAACACGGTGTGTCGACACAGGTTCATCATCTCCAATTCGTCCAGATCGCAAGTTACACGGCGTGCTGACATCCAACACGGCGTGTCAACGGAATTCTGGTTTCCACCTCCGATCCTACACAACATGTAGGATCCCCACAGGGCGTGTTGCAAGGAATCAGTCACTTTCGAGCGAAGGAACTACACGGCGTGTCAGCAACCACACTATGTGTCATCAAGAGTCTGTCTTTCACCCCTAACATGGTACACGACGTGTCCAGTTCCAAACACGGCATGTCTGAAGCAATCTGGGCACTTCCAGTTCCAATTATGACGTCTTCCAAAGGTCTATCTCTCTAATATTTTGATGATAATCGGGTCCTTTTTTTGACCTAGCCTACGGGCCAGACAAATGTCCTTTTTGGGTCAAGAATAGATCCATTTAATTTCCCTATCGGGATCTTAATTGGGTTATTTTGCATATCGATTCGGATTATCGATTTTTCTGTCAAGAACCATTCTAACAATGCCACTTCTTTTCCTACTGAGTAACATCCCGGTAGCGTATCTCCTCTTTCTACCGAGTTTCCATTCTGGTAGTTTTTTTGAGTTCTTCTCTACATTCTACACCTCTCCTTTTACCATTTCATGTTCCCACCCTCCCATCCATTATGTGTGCGTCTTTCCGCGTGTGGGGGGTTCATATTTCTCTTTTTCCACACCATCTACTCACTCTCGTTGTATTTGGTGTGTTGGGGGAATAGAGGAGAGAGAGAGATAGAGAGGAGGGTATGAGGAGAACATGAGAGAGCATATGAGTAGAAAGATGAGATGATATTCTACGCAATCTTCATGGAGCTTCATGTTTTTCAGCACATCTGTTCACCACTTTCAGACAGCATTGAAGGATCTCATAGTTGCAGCACTAACACCCAGCCTTTTGCGTTCGTACCGCATTATGTATGTCAGGACAGGAGTTGTTGCGGTTAATTTTGGCCTCTTACCCCTTTAGTGTTTTGATGACGTTCCAGTTGATCATTCATGTTGTGTTCTCTTGAGACAGGACAAGAGTTGTTGCAGCTAATTTTGGCCTCTTGTTCTCTCTAGTATAGTATTAATGGTGTTCCAGATAGTTGCTTCTTCATCTCTGAAGCTCGTCATCTTCAAACATGTGCAAATTTTGTATCTGCAAGGATTCATCCAGAGTGATCTTCACTGAGCTACTTCATCACGTGTTCTCCGAGTTACATCTCCTACTACGTGTTGACACTTCAGCGCCTTGTCCAGCGTGTTCGTGCCACGTTATGCACGTTTGTAGTCTTCTACGCTAATTCCAATTGACCACTTCTCAGACAATTCAAAGACGCCTCTACTGCTACATCGACATTGTTGTCTCCGCGTTCGTGTCGCGTCATGTACGAGGGGTGTGTTGATGTGTTCTTATTCTACTCCACATTCCTCTTCAGCGAAGATGACGTAGTCATGGTATTTATGATTATCTCCTTTAGATGTTCTTTATTCCAGATGCACTTCCAAAGAAAGACCTTCATTAAAGCTCGAGCATCTCCAACCTGCATAACACATCTCAAAGAGGCGTCAACATATCTTTTTAGTTAGGAAGTATTGTTTAAGGGGGAGTAACAATTTTTGTATGGAATGAAGTATCTTTTATTTATCATTTCTATCTTTTAGCTTTCAATTATGTAACTCCAAGCTTGGACGTGTGTTCACCCATGCTCCAACTTAAGGGGGAGTGTTAAGAGTATTAGCATGTTTAGTTAATAGGTTAATTAGTTTATTGTGTACATAGGCATGTTGCCCATAGCCCATTAGGGTTTAGTCCGCTTTCTTATGCTTCCTTGTAATTGCATCTCTTATATATATATATAGGACAGGGGTGTACATATCAACACAACAACAACAACAATAACAACATATACACTTGTTCACAAAACAAGATGAGGTGGCAAGATCCATTGCATAAGTTGAGCATAGAGTGATGGCTCACAACAAACTTGTATGGGTAAAATCGCTTCTTTTCTTAATTTAGACACAATATAACAACACCTATACGGATATATTGCGACAACTGTATAGCAACCTTAATTGCTAGTATCTTGTATCCATGATTGCACCAAGCATATTATAGTTGAGTGCCACTTCCTCTGTCATTTTATCGAGAATGATTACCACAGCTCTCCTCAAGACATACGTTCAGACTGCTAATGTTTTCACAAAGCCCCTTGCTGGCAATAGAACTTAGGAACTTTATGACAAGATTGGTATGACAAACATCTATGCTCCAACTTGAGTGGGAGTGTAGAGATATATGCATTTTAGTTGTCTTCTTTATGGATTTACTTTTCTATTGTCACTATGTACTGTTTAGGCACACACTGTATTTTGGTTTCCATGCTTCTCAAGTGACTACAAATAAGTTTGGTTCCCAACTCAATGAAATACATCGTGTTCTCTAGTCTATGATAATTGCCTCTGGCGTGAGGGTGATTAGGAATCTTGTAAAATAATTGTGTGGACTTGCAACTTGCTAACAAGATGTTTATACAACATAGCATCCAATAAAAAAATAAGAAAGAATGTACAAGTAAACCATGGGATCTTCAAGTAAACACAAAATTAAGGTAGTCAAACTTCTTTTGTATTCATCACCAAGATAATCAAAGTTCTTTTTTACCAGGCTAACGAATAACATGTCCTTTTTTACTATTAAGGATAGGGAGTTAACATCTCCTTTTTGTATTATAGTTTTAAGAAGAGAACATCTTCATCTTGGAAGAACCCGAGCCAAGAAGCCTTTACACAAAAATTGATGAAAGTGTTTTCCATGTGGGGTCAAAGAATGCAAAGTAAAAGAGCTTGATTGCAACGTAATGGAGCACTACATAGTACGTATACAATAGATGGCCTCCACCTTCAGGCTTCAGCCGATAGATATGCCAATAACTATTCAAGTTGTCCTCATCCAAACCTCATTGCCAACCAAGTTGAGGTGTGCTACATGGATTCTTCTTTTCTATTTAGATAGGTCTAGGTCCATATTCTCATTATGTTGTGAACTTGTAATGACTCCAGCTCTCCAATTATAAACTCTCTTTAAAGTAACTTAGATCTACATCTTCCTCTTTTGACTTTGTCTGATCAACAACATTACTACAAACTGGTGCATCGATTGAACTTCTTTGTACATGTCCAAACCATCTAAGGCATTGCTCTTATCATTTGTCCTCGATACTACCCGCTCCCACTCGATGTAGTCATTTCTAGCATGATCTTTCCTCGTCTTTTAACACAATCACCTTAGCATTCTCATTCAAGCCACCATCATCTTTTAAACACCTTTTTCTTCGTAACACACCATTCACGCATTATAGTGAAAAGGAAGGGTGCGGGCAACTTCTCGAAGATGACAATTCTTGCGCTCAGCCACCCCATTTTATTGGGGAGTAAACGAACAGGAAGTTTGATGAATGGTACCCAACTTGCGAATAAACTGGCTGACATAGGATTGCACAAACTCTAAGGCATTATCAATGCGAAAATCTTAATTGGTGTATCAAACTAAGTGCGGATTTCAGCAAAAAGTGGTGATAGTATCTAGCATGTGAGATCAGTTTTTCAATAAAAACAGCCATGTAGTTCTAGAAAAATCGTCAATAAAGCTCATAAAGTATCGAAATCTAGATGTTCTTGGCACAGAACATGGGCCCCAAACATCAGCATGCACAATATCAAAGGATTTTTTGGAACTAATATAGGGTTTTTTTTTAAACTAACACGAGTTTGTTTGCCCAGCTAGCAAGTGTCACAATGAAAAACAAATCTGAAATAGCAGGAACTAAATGCTTCAATTTTGCAATAGATGGATGTCGCAGTCGATAATGCCATTGGAGGCTTGTCACATATGCAGTCAGCAAAATAGTAGTCTTCGGTATATCCAAGTAGTACAATTCGTCTGTCCCTCATGGCCCGAACCAATCCTAATCCTCGTGTAGAGATCCTAAAATACACAACCGTCCGGGTCAACGGTAATAGAGCACTGAAGGCTCTTTACAGTTCTACTAGCAGATAACAAATTCAAAGGAAATTTGGGAACATAAAGAGCTGAGCGCAATCAGAAATTGCCAGGAGTACGGATATTCCCTATACCAGAAACAGGATTATGAGAACCATCAGCAAGAGTAACAGGTGGAACAGCAAAAGTTTTATGGAGTTTAGAATAAAGTGCAGAATTGCCAGAAATACGGGAGGTAACGCCAGAATCAATCACCCATTTATTTTTACCATAAGATGCAGATGAGGCAAGGAGAGCAGAACCTCCACCGGAAGAGGCATCAATAGTGGAGGATGTGAGACGAGACTGAAGTAGCTTTTCGAACTCAGAGCGAATCCAAACAGCAGATGGCTGATGCGATGAGGATGGTGCAAAATCAAGTTGATCCGTAGTGACCAAGGAAGCATGGACACATTTTTAGATACGGACACTAACACGGACACAGACACGGGACACGGCAAATTTCTAAAATGTAGGACACGGACACAGCATTGAATGAGAGGAAAATGTTTTTTTAATATATACATATATGTAATGTATGAATTGAAATTTACTTTAAAATTTGTCCAGATTAATGTATCTATATATGTATAATCTTATATGCATATAGATGTGTGTCTTCATGTGTATAGTAGGAACAATATGAAGCAGAAAACTAAACATGTATTTTTTGTAAATGCAGAATATTACAGATTATATATATGACTTTGTATTACTCCTTTAACCAACTTATCAGACTGTAATTTAATTCCTAATATTTGATTCAGCGGATCTGTTTGTACTTTTGATTAGATCTCAACTGCATGTTACATTTTCTCAGTAATAAGACAAGCAATAGTTGTATATACAACATTTGCACTCTAAAATAGTCTTTGCAACAGTTGCAGCAGTGATGTGTCCAAGAAGTGTCTGGGCAGTGTCCAGCTGTGTCCGGGGTGGTAAAAGACCAAAATGAACTAGACACGTCCCAGTCGTGTCCAAAACGTTTTGGGTCGTGTCCGGAAAGTGTCTGTGTCCAAAACGTGTCCGACACGGACATGGGGACTGTCTAGAAGTGTATGTGCTTCCTAGGTAGTGACCTGATTGGCCCATGCAGGCTTACCATGCTTGATCCAAGAGCAATCCTTCAATATGGTTTGTGCGTTTACAGAAATGACATAAATAGTATCGTTGTTCAGAAGACGACAGGTCTTGACAGATGATGAAGAGCCATGACCAGGACCATCAGTAGTGCTGCCACGACCGCGACCACGGCCACAGTAATCTCCAGAGAGGACAGCTAGAAAAGCAGCATCAGAGTGGTCAGGTGACAAAGGAGAGACAGACGAGAGTCCTGGACCCGTTTCAGGACACCACAAAGTGTAGGCAGTGGGTCGTTGGACAGGGTCTAATCTACCATTCTAGAGAATGAGTGTGGCAAGCCCGCATGAAATTGCACCAGTTGAAGTTCATCGTGTTGATGTTGTATTTCACTGATGTCACCAGAGAGGGGGTGATACACTTTAAACTCGTCCAAGGGAGCGCAACATTGATAGTATTAATCCCCCATAGATTCCGTAGCAGAATACTCCTTTTGGCAAGATGTTTGAAAATTTCAAACATTTTCCTCGAATTTTGTTGATGAGTAAACATGTGAGAGTTGGCCCCACATGGCTTTGGCAGTCCGTAAACGAAGAAGCAATTGTTGATTTTGGGCTCAGCACTATTGTCCATCAAGGTCATGACGTCGGAGTCCTATTTAGTCCACAGATCGTAGGCTTGTTTAGTTTTATCATCGGCATAATCATCAGGTACGACCGGAGCATCAGAAGTAAGATGTGAGTAACGACCATGAGCTTTGACATAGAGCTCGAAGGTTGTAGATCAAGTGTGATAGTTGGAGCCATCCAACTTCACAGTAGTGACGCATAGTATCTGAAGCGCCTCAGCAGATTCCACAGTTGATATATGAGATGATCGATACGTCTTCAAGTAGTAGCAGAAAAAAAGGATCCAACTCAAGGGCAGCAGCAATAGTCAGCAGGCAGTAAGAGAAGTAGTAACCCAACTCATTGACAGTAGAAGGTTTGGATCAATAGATCCGAAGAAACCCGCAACGGGGTAGTAGGCAGCAGCAGCAGATCTAGTGATCTTAGAAACCTGCATAGGGGTAGTAGAGAAGAGAAAGACCTACGCCACCATAGGGAGAGAGTTACTCCACCATGAGGCGTAGGCAGGCAAGAAGGGTAGTCTTGTTAGAACTTCAATGTGCTATCTTAGAAAGTGCTAGAAGATAAAGATTGAGGAAGAGGGAAGGTAGGAAGGTTTATGGGGAGGTTGGCTGGGTGGGGTGCTCGAGAGGGATAGGGGTAGCGGCTAGAGAAGGGCTAGGGAAGCATTAGGGTTGGAGGGGAGAGGGGGGTTATGGAGGATTGTAACTGTCAGATACCATATAGAACAAAAAAAGTATTTACTTGATGTGTTTAAATAAACACAATGCTCTCTCTTTTAGAGGATAAGAGAGTAAGTCAGAAACAAAACTAGGCAATATGGGATAAAAGATAAGCTAAAGACAAGACAAGTCTAAAGCCCATAATAAAACACACAACATAGCATAACGTAATAAAGCATATATACTAATACTCTCCCTTACAATGACATTTTCGCTATGGGCACCCCTCCTTGCAGAGTCTTCGGAAGCTTGTTCCCAGCTTATCATCAGTAGAGTCTATCAAGTATCAGTTTTATCAACCAGGCAAGCATCATCGTGTTTCGTTCCCTAATCGTATTGTAAAATGCTCTATGCATCCTTTTGATCTTATTCACAATGATGTATGGGGTCTTGTTAAGGAGTCAAGTTACAGTGGCTTATGTTATTTTGTTACCTTTATTGATGATTTCTCCCAAATGACTTGGGTGTATTTAAGTCTCGAGATGAGGGTTTTTTCGGTTATCCAAAATTTTTATTAATTAATAAAAGTTTCAATTTGATGTTCATATAAAAATTCCTTATACTGATAATGCCTTAGAGTATGTTCAAAAGGTTGTCTCTGGTTTCTGTGATTCTGTTGGCATGATTCACCAGACGACTTGTCCTCATACACCTCAATAAAATCGGGTTGTTAAGCGCAAATTATCGTCATTTACTTGATGTAGCTCGTACGCTATTGTTTCAAATGTCCATGCCAAAGAAGTTTTGGTTTAATGCTCTTCTTACTGCTTGTTTGTTTATTAATCGCCATCCATCCTCTATCTTGGATGGGTCCACCCCCTTTCTATTGCACTGCATTTGTCCACGTGTTTGATCCATGTGCAGACAAGTTGTCTCCTCACGCAGTCCGCACTATCTAATTAGGATATTCTCCCCAACAAAAGGGGTACATATATTGTTTTCCTCAGCTTCGACGTATGTTTGTCGTCGGCAGACTTACTTTTCATGAGTCCACCGTTCTTTAGTGACTTTGATCAGCGTGAGGGGGAGCACAACCAAGAGAGTGAACATACCTTTGAGAATGATAGAGTGAGAGGGAGAGCCATCACTTCCTGTATCCTGTGATGAGAGTGTGCCCGATACTAGTATTATACCACCACCTATGCCTCCACCTATTCAACCATTTCCACTGGTCTACACTAGGCAAGTAGGGTATTCCCAAAAGATGTCGTGACATTAGTCCAAAAGATTTGACTCATCATCTTCAGATACTCAGGAGGTACCTATTGATGCTGAGAATTCTCTCGATGCTTCTGTTTCAGACTTACACATATGAGTTGCATCTAGTAAAGATGTTCGGTCATTGCACAATATGTAGTGTTTGTTGCTTATCCCATCTGTCACTAACAGCGTGCACATTTTCTCTTTATTTAGATTCTATAGTAGTTCCTTGCTCATATGCAGAAGAAGCCCCACATGACGGATGGGTACAAACCATGGATAGTGAGATGGAAGCTCTTTACCAGAACTCCACCTAGGACTTGATGGCAAGGAAGAAAATATCCGATTTAGATGTCGTTTCGATGGCCACAGAAATAGAAATTTACCGAAATTTTGATGGAAATTTTGACAAACGCGTTCCTGACGTTTCGATGGTAATTTTAACAAATTAATTTATGAAATTTTACCAGATTTATCTACTTTTGCAGATCTACTCAAATATGCAATAATATTTTATATTGGATATGTGGGGGTGGGCCAGTGGGGCCTCCTCATTTGTAAGTGGAGGACCCTGAACTGTTTCGATGGGGATTTCGATGGAGAATTATGATGTCTATTTTCAATGGTGAAATCAATGAATCAAGTCATTATAGTTTGTAAGCACAAGATATACACTTAAAGACACAAAACTAACACAAAAAAGTATGCTCTAGGTAGTCCATAACTCCATTTTAGTACATTAAAAAAAGAAAATTTCTGATGGTCAGTGAGTGCGTTTCAACAGTGCATTTTGATGTCCGATGGCCATCGGTATGGAAACAATTGTGGAAATTTCGACAATTTTGTCGAAATTTTAACTATGCTTGGTGGATCTTCCCCCTGGAAAGCTTGTTGTAGGCTATCATTGGGTGCATACTGTTGAACAAAAATCGGATGGATCTGTTGATCATTTGAAGGCTCGATTGGTAGTTAAAGGGTACACTCAGACACATGCAGTGAACTTCTTTGACACTATTTCTCCTGTTGCTCGGCAAAATTTTGTATGGATCCTTATTTTTGTTGCTACTCATTATGATTGGCCTCTTCTCCAGTTAGACGTCAAAAATGCATTTCTTCATCTTGATTTTCTTGAAGATGTGTATATGGAACAACCTCATGGGTATGTTGCTCAGAGGGAGTGTCAGAAAGTGTGTAAACTGAAGAAAACCTTGTATGGCCTGAAGCAATCACCATGGGCATGGTTTGATAAGTTTAGTGTTGCACTTATAATGTTTGCATTCAATTCGTCTTCTACTGATCATTCTTCATTTGTGTACACATCCTCTCGTGGCACTATTATTCTGGTTGTATATGTAGACGATATTGTCATCACAGGTGATGATCTGATTGGCATTTCACAGCTCAAGGAGTGGCTACAAACGCAATTTTAGACGGAAGAATTGGGTAATCTTCTTAATTTCCCTGGAATTGAGGTTCTACATTCCAAAAAAGACACAAATCTTTCTCAGCAAAAATATTTTCTAGATCATCTTCCAGAGACAGGCATGACACATTGTAAACCAGTCTCTATACATATGGATTATCATACCAAGGCGGCTATTTATGATGACAATAACTTTTCGGATTAAGCAAGATAAGGCCGATTGTGGGTAAGCTAATCTATTTGACTGGTACTCATCGTGAAATCTCCTATGCAGTAGGAGTTGTTATCCAATTCATGAATGCACCCAAGATGTCGCACTGGATTGTAGTCGCCTGGATCCTACGTTATATTAAAGGATCGCCAGGGAAAGGTTTTACTTATTTCACAAGGATTCCTCCACTTCCTTGAAGCTTACTGGATATAGTGATGCTAATTGGACAGGTGATGTTGAAGATAGATGATCTACCTCAGGATGTTGTGTGTTCCTTGGGTCACATTTAGTGACATGGAGGAGCAAGAAACAAAATGTCCACTACAGAGGTTGAATATCGAGCAATGGCACAGGCTTCTTGTCAACTACAGTGGGTTATATCTATATTGTCTAGAATGGAAGTGTCTGTTGAAACTCCAATCTCTCTCATGTGTGATAATCAGGCAACCATACTCATTACTAGAAATCATGTGTTCCATGAGCGGACCAAGCACATTGAGGTTGACTGCCACTTATTTGTGATCTAGTGCTCTCAAGGAAGATTCAGACTCCGCATGTTTGCACTAGACAACAAGTTGCAGATATCTTCACCAAGCCCCTTATACCTTGAGTTTTTAGCCATATGAGTTCCAAGTTGGGCATGCACAATGTGTACGCTCCAGCTTGAGGGGGTGTTAGAAAGTAGGATGAATCTTTTCTTTTTTCCTTTTTTTAGTGGGCCTATTATGTAAATGTTCTCTTCCTATATATAATAAAGGCTAACTTGCTACACGGTGGTATCGCTTTGGCCCAATAATTTCACAGTAAGTTTACTTCTCCTTCCCATCTACATCTATTTCTACCACTTTTATCCCCTTCTGTCCAGATCCAAAATCTACTTTGAAAGTTGTAAGTTGCAAGTGATAAATTTTCCAAAATCTTATGAGCTACAACTTTTTTTTATTTACTTGGGAACCACCCCCGAGGAGGAGGCACTTCGGTGATCCCACCCCGTCAATGTAAACCCAAGGGACATGAGCAGTGAGTGGTCCGGTCACCCCCTCCCGCGCCCAAATTAATTCAGTTACTTTTCGCAAAGCGCCTCCGGCGTGATTCGAACCCGGGTCCTTCATTGAGACTTACCGAGCCGCAACCAGCCGAGCTACTCTAGCCGGACTTATGAGCTACAACTTAAATTCATAGATTTATTAAATTATGTTATAAACTACATAAATATACACTTATTTTACAAACCTAAATTGATATATATCATAAATCTCAAGATGAATAAAATGTTCCAAAACTGAGCTTTTTTTAATTGTTTTTATAAGTTATGTTAATATGCATTGTGTCACACTTAACAAATGCTAAACAGTACTAAAATATTTGAAGAGAGGATCTAAGTAAATATGATTTATAAATATATTATATTTTGAATTTATAACTAATTGACATAATTTCTAACCTTGAAAATGAAAAATAAAAATAAAATTCTGGAACAAATAGAATTGTTATGTATGACGTTAATAATGTATAAACGTCAAATTTCAAAAACTAGAGGGAATATTATATAATAAACTAGTTCAATTGATCTATTCTATATATTAGACTATCAGTATCAACTAAATTCAGTGATTTTAACATATTTTATGAATTATTTCAGGCCTAAATTAAGAATAATTTTAGTATTTTCACTCTTTGATGATCTGTAACATGAGATATCAAGTATCAATTATTCTCTATAAACTAAGGTATAATAGATTGTGCTTCAAAAAAATTATAAACTAATTTCTTCACAATGTATTTCACAATTTTCATCGAAATTCCCATTAAAACAATTTGTTTTCTTTTCACTCACAGATATAGGAGCACCACCCACTATCAATATATGACTTTATTGCATAGATAGGTGTATTTATGTATAAAGGTTATCCTAAAAATGTTTAATGACTTAATTCCTTCATTTGGCCAACGAAATCAAGCCTCAAAATCTCGCGTCTGCCGTCAACATGAACGCATTTGCTGAGAATTTTGTAAATTAATGTTTCTATATCATCAGAAACGGCGTCGAAATCGGACATTTGAAACTAGGTTGTGAAAATCTGGGTGGATCAAAAATAAATTAGAGACATACAAGCTCAAATTTGAGAAATATTAATTCATTTTTCTAGTAATCAAAAAACTAGCCTTTATTATCCCACATATGTATGACTCCACCTTTCATCCAACCTCAAGCTTTTGATCAAACTTTATCATCAACCAGACATGTTTACATCAAAACTTTCCACAGTAGGTTACAAACACCATTTAAGCCAATCTAGACTTCTTCTAGTGAATTTCCTCTTCCAGAGGACTTCAACTAAGATTACTTCATTAAGTCAGAGTGATTTAATCTTTGCAGATGACTTCATGAGCCATGGCGTCAATTATATATGCTCTATAAAATGTCTTCAAGCTGAGATGTCATTGATCATATAGTTCTTCAGAGCATCCTAATAATGACTTTCAAGTTGTATTTTTCTTCATGAAGTATATAGTGAATGGAGTCTATAATATCTTCAAGCTAGCTAGCTTTCATAGTGTTGGCATGTGAATTATGTTTTTGTGATGTCATCAGTTAGATTCAATTCATCTTGTATAGCTTGTGCGTTAATTTTTTATTGCATCTTCAAGTAGCATTCCTTTGTAATGTATAGCTTGAGCGTGAAGTCTTTACAATGTAATAATTAAGGCTGTGAATTCTCCTAGATTAGTATAGAGCTTATTGTAGAGGTCTTCAATGAGCTTCACAACATGATTCATGATGAACTTTCATTGAAGATGTTACATAATTTAATGAGTTTGCCGATTGGTATGCTAGCATGTTGTCATTTCATGCATTCTTAACACACCCTAAAAACCTTCATGGCTAACTCAAATATACAAATTAGTTATAGTAATAAAAGAGAGTGGCTCTAGATGACCTCATGCCAATAACAAAATAGAAAAGCACGTTGTGTTTCCTTTCCAAGTTAGGCCATCTCTATAGTGGTCGCACGTGAAGTCCTTTAACCAACTCATGAAAAATCTTGCAATACATTAATTCAAAGAACATAGCAGTATAATGTGTTCATTTTTGGCACAAGAATCAAGGTGAAGCCAATGTTAAACATTGGTAAGAGAGCTCCTTGATTTTCTAAAATGTACAAATATTCTAGAATTCCAATTTAATATTACTTCTGCTCTCAAAAAATATTACTTCTTATGATTCTTTTGTGGCTGAAATGTCAAAAGAACTGTAGTCTATGTCATGTCATAATGCAAGTTGGATGGAGTGTAGGAATATTTCATCTGGCTGCAGTCTGTCCTTTCATCCTCATAAGAACAGTTAAAGGAATGGGTTAGGTTCACATCATGACCTCATATTCTTCATAAGTACTGAGCTCTTTGTGAGCCTAAGAAACATTATTACTACATGCTAATAAGTAATAACCAAAGGTCTAATAGAACAAAACAACACAGATTGTCAGTATTTTATATGAAACTTTTACAGTTGTACAGGATCAATACATACTAGTAAAGGAAATTACTCACCGGAACACCTGCAGCTTTGCCCATCTGTTGCATGTGAAATCTTATTTGAAGGAATGCTTCCCTTGCTTCAAGAACCGACTTGACAATGTTATGCTCAAATTCATTTACAGCTAATTCCGTCCACTGAGGTATGACAATCCAAAACTCTTGTTAGTGTAAGATACAAGGAACAACTTGCAGAGGAATCTTGAATAACTTTTTTAAGACTCATATTATCTTGTACTCCCACAGCTTTGACTTAAATAGCTCTTTCATTGTTTAATTACAGAATTTAAATAAATGATTTCACAAGATATGCATCATTATAATATGCTAAAGCAGTCTTCTACATGGTTCCAATAAGAGAAATACTGATATGTGATCCATGTTTAGATTAAGACTGCGACCTCCAACTCTGCAAGTCAAGTATAATTGTAAAACATCAGTCTTTGAGTGGAGCATATGATAGAATTATATATATATAGAGAGAGAGAGAGAGAGTCAGGCTAGAATACACTCGAGTGTATTTGGAGCAGAATACACTCGAGTAGTTTTTCATGATGGAATATTTTTTTCAAAAATCTAATCCGTTGATCTTCTTAAACATCTTGTGAATAGCTCATACACAAAATTTGAGCACATTTGGACATTTATAGGTCATGTAATAAAGAACGCAAAAATTATGCATTTCAAATTAGTTTCGCGCGTCAATTTTGTTGCCCTTGGATGAGTGACTTACACCCATCCAAATGGGCTCAAAATTTGTATGTAGCCTAGTTATAGTATGACGGTGAAGATCAATGGTTTACATTTTGCAAAAAATAGTCTTGATATGCAAACACACTTGAGTGTATTCGTGCGATCTGTACACTCGAGTGTATTCTAGCTTGACTCTCTCTCTCTCTCTCTCTCTCTATCTATCTATCTATCTATCTATCTATATATATATATATATATATATATATATATAGATAGATAGATAGATATATATATATATATATATATAAACCCAACTTTTTATTCTACACACATACTTCAGGATATCATCATTTTAAGATGGGGGGACACATGCTGATCGCACAAAGATTGTCCGGCAAATGCAAGAGCCCCTAGGGTTCATATACGACCAAATAGCATTCATCTGGTTCGTTTTGTTTTTCCTGAATTTAACTTATTTAATCATGAATTTTGATTATTTTCAGAAAAGTAGGATTGTCCTTTCCTTTGTTCTAGTCAGTCAGTTCTCTTTAACATTTTGAGTTTGCATAGATCCATTAATCTAAACTTCAGCAAAGTTGGGCAAAGTTTTGTTGTTTTGTCAACTTCGAGGTCTAGTGAAGTCGAAGCTCATATACTTCGGATTGGTCTCAATGTAGGGCCGACATTTTCGGAACATCCACTAGTCGGCCTAGCACTGCAGTCTTTTGTCCAAATGTCGACAAAGTTGTCGACCTCTTGCTGAAGTTGGCGAAGTCAGGCCGAAGTTGGCATGGGCTCAGACCAACTCTACTGAAATGGCCAGTGCTATATATAGTCCATGGAAGTGCCTTAAATTCGCTTCACAACAGCTATGGCCTTCACATATCACACAGCTGAGACGTGGATCTTGAAGATCTCTGAGGTTAAACTCTTGGGAGTTGGAGCCTTGGAGAGCACTGAATTCCTGAAGACTTGTCCATGCCTGCTGGTCTACTGATTTTCTACTAGCCTCTCTCCATTCTTCTCTCTAAATTCTAAAGTCCCTCTCTATTTTCTCTAAATAAACTGCTGTCTGGATCTGAATATCTATATAGCCAAATTTTATAGATTTTAGCCAAATACAAGTAGATTTAACCTAGATTTAGTTAGATTTGCCCTAGATCTAGCCGTCTAGTAACTTCTATCTTGGATATATTTACTTCATCCATTTCTAACTATTTAGTTAAGCAAGTTGTTGATTAAAGACAACACATTAACTTGATTAAAGACATGTATGATAGCTCTACTGCAAGTGTGAAGACTCCTGGAGAAGAGAAACTAACTTTTCCTATCACAGTTGGGGCACACCAAGGATCCACACTCAGCCCATATTTGTTCGTTCTTGTTATGGATGAGTTGGCAAAGAATGTTCAAGATGATATTCCTT
The DNA here is from genome assembly GCA_963693085.1 of Alisma plantago-aquatica. NCBI lineage: Eukaryota > Viridiplantae > Streptophyta > Magnoliopsida > Alismatales > Alismataceae > Alisma > Alisma plantago-aquatica. The sequence continues at coordinate 613,683,708 of OY856413.1, forward strand.
GGTGTATGTTATTTGCTGATGATATTGTATTGGTTTATGAAACTAAAGATGGGTTGAATGATAAAGTTGATTTTTGGAGAAGGGCATTGGAATCAAATAGATTGATGATTAGTAGGAGCAAAACTGAGTATATGCATTGTAATTTCAGCCAATCTCGCAGTGCGATTGGTGGAGTCAAGTTGGACGGAGAAGATATACCAAAATGTGATAAATTTCGTTACTTGGGTTCTATTATTCAAACAAATTGGGATGTCCAAAATGACGTTTGTCACAGGATCACTACAGGATGGTTGAAATGGAGTAATACAAATGGAGTATTATGTAAACAAAAGATCCCACTCAGATTAAAAAGTAAGTTTTATAGAACAACTCTACGACCAGCCATGCTCTATGGGAGTGAATGTTGGGCGGTGAAGAAACAAGATCTCAACAAGATGAATGTGGCTGAAATTTGTATGATGAGATGGATGTGTGGGAAGACAAGAAAAGATCACTTGAGAAATGACTATATTAGGAATAAAGTGGGGGTGGCGAGCATTGAGGACAAGTTGTGCGAGGGCCGACTCAGATGGTATGGATATGTGCAACGCAGACCGACTAATGCGTCTATACGAAGCAATGCTATTGAATTGTTAACTAGTGTTTAATTAAGCTCTTTATTTTCTGTTTGTTATTTTCCTATTCTACAAGGACACCTCTGTAATTGTTCTCTTTAAAAATATATGGGGTGCACACTCTGTGTACCCTAACCCTTACTGTCCAGTCAAGATGGTATCAGGGCAGGTTTGCTGAGCCGCCCTTCTCTCCACAGCCGCCGCCCTCTCTCTCCACCCTCCGCCGGAGGCGCCCCCACCCCCCCCCCACTCCCTCCTGACGCCCCACCTCCTGTCGCCGCCACCTGCAGCGCGGCTCCCGCCGCTGCCCCGGAGCCGTTCCCACCCGTCGTCGCTGTCGTTGGGCGGTTAAGCCCCTGTGGTGGCCGTGCATCTCTCCGCCTGGTGATCTTTTCGTGTACGGCATCGGCCTGCTAGTGCATCCGGACTGCCTCTCGTTTGTCTCCGGCTGATCGGTTGACGGTCTTCGGCAATCCTCTGTTTCTGTCTGCCCGTGCCAGCCCTTGAACCGTTGGGTTCTCTACTGCAGCTCAGCATAGTCTATATGTAGGTTGGTCCTTCCGGATCTTCTCTATGTCTGTTGCCGCCTAGCCGGCAAATCTAGGCGGTTCTAAAATCTACTGTTGTTTTCTGCTACTTGCGGACCCGAGTCCCTCATGGCTTCCTCCCATGAAGACTTCTGTCGTCAGGTGACCACTGTGAAGCTCAACAGACGCAACTACCAACATTGGGTTTGCTCCATGGAGATTTTTGCCAAGTCACAGGGCAAGCATTCCCATCTGACTGACAATCCGCCGCATGCTCCGCTGCCGAGTCCAAGGACAAAAAGCACTATGAAGACTGGGCCAAGGATGACTCCATTGTGATTATGTGGATTCTGAACAGCAGCGAAACTCGCATCAACGTCACTCTATTTCGTCTCCCGACAGTAAAGGAGATGTGGGACGAACTGGCAAGCACCTATTCTCACAGCAAAATCCCAAAACGGTGTTTGATCTGAACAAACAGCTGTCCCGTCTGCACTTTACTGGACCTGATATTGCTGACTACTTATCCACCTTTAAGGGTGTTTGGGCTGAAGCTCGAGAACCTACATCCCTTATCCACTGACTTGGCCACAATGTGACGCCAAAGATAGGAACTCCAGGTGGTCCAGTTCCTCTGTGGTCTTCCGGACTCATATGCTAGGGTGGTTGACCAGATCCTAGCCAGCGATCCATTACCTACTTTGGAGAGTGCCATTCAACGTCTCCAACGCCAGCCGGCCTCCTCTACAGATTTGTCTTCTGACACAGCTGATCCTGCTGCTCTTGCTGTTACGTCTGGCCATGGTCGTGGTAGGGGTCGTGGTCGTCCGCCGGACAATTGTTCTACTGCTCCTGGACGGGGACGTGGCAGATCTGGCCGCGGTTCCCTTAGTCGTGGCTCATCTACTGATACTTCTAGAGGTATCGTTGCTTAGCAGTATTGTAACCTCTGTGGCCGCACCAACCACACTGAAGACAAGTGTTGGAAGAAGCATGGCACACCTGTGTGGGCTAATGTTGCGACTGATGGTACTACTCAGCCGGTCATTGTTGCTCCCTCGACTGAGTACACTGCTGAGTTCATCCGCTCAGAAGTGGAACGTCTTCTGCTTGAGAGAACTGGTGCTTCCTCTTCATCGGCTACTACATCTGGAGCTCACGCGGCACCTACTCTGGTTGTGATTTTGCATTCTTGAGTGCTCCTTTTAGTGCTGGTAATACCAAATGGGTGATTGACTCTGGAGTCTCCTCTCACATTTCTGGCAACCGTTTTCTTTTTTATAAACTGACTAAACCCTTTTCCAAATCTATTGTTATGCTTGTTGATGGTTCTAAATCTAATGTGTTTGGAATTGGCAATATCTTTGCACAAGTTCTTCTGCGCTCTGCTTTATATCTGCCGAACTTTCCACTGAATCTATTATCTGTCAGTAAAATTGTCTGCAATCTTAACTGCAGTCTGACATTTACACCGGGTACTTGTGTTTTTCAGGACCTTCGCACGAGGATGAAGATTGGTGGGGGGCATGAAGGACCTGATGGACTCTACAACTTAGATGAGTTGAAACAGATTGGCACTTCTGCTCTAGCTTCAGCACTTTCAGCTTCTGTTTCTGCGTTACAATGGCATTTCCGACTTAGACATCCGTCAGCTGAGAAGTTAAAACATGTTATTTTTGGTGTTCGCCCGCATAGTTTTCAATGCGAGATGTGTCAGTTAGGCAAACAATCTCGATCTGTATTTCCCAAAAAAACTCATATTGGTAGCAAAGCTATTTTTGATTTGGTGCATGTTGATGTATGGGGTCCTTGTAATATTCCAAGCTTGTATGGCAATAAATATTTTATTTTGTTCATTGATGATTACTCTCATGCTACCTAGTCATTTCTGTTAAAAGATCGATCCCAAGTTCTGCCAACTATTGAATTCTTTTTTGTTGAAATTAAAACTCAGTATTTTATGCCTATTAAAATTTTACGTACTGATAATGCATTGGAATTTGTTCAAAAAAATGTGGAGTTATTATGTCATTCTGTGGGGACAACATCAGACATCTTGTGCTTATACACCCCAACAAAATGGAGTGGTTGAGCGGAAGAATAGACATTTATTTGAAGTTGCTCGTACTATAATGTTACACTAATGTTTCCAAACATTTTTGGCTAGAAGTTGTTCTTACTTCATGTTTTCTGATAAATCGAATGCCTTCCTCTGTTATTGGAAATAAAATTCATGTACAAGTTCTACAACCAGATCTGCCACTGTTTTCTGTTCCTCCGAGGATTTTTGGGTCGACTTGTTTTGTTCGTTTGCTTGGTCCTACTCAAGACAAGTGGTCCCCTAGAGCTGAAAAGTGCATTTTTTGGGATATTCACGTACTCAAAAAGGGTATCGATGTTATAGTCCGGTTACTAAAAAGTGGTTCATGTGTAGTGATGTTGACTTTTTTGAAAATACTTCGTACTATTCTACGAGAGGAACTACGTTGAGCTCCGATTTGATTGCAGCACCTCTGCCTATTACGTGTGATTCTACCACTACTGTGCAATCGGATATGGCTACTACTCTCATTGTTTATCAACGCAGAAATCGACCGCCACAGCCTACTACTCAAGACCCCCCCACTGACAACCAATCTTCTCCTTCAGAAGGTCCTGCCCCTACAGAGGTAATTTTAGATCTAGATTTACCTATTGCTCTCAGGAAAGGTACTAGATCATGTACATCTCATAATATTGTTGATCATATCTCCACTGCTCATCTGAGTGTTCATGTTAGTAATTTTGTTGCTGCTCTAACTGCTATTTTTGTACCCAAGAATGTGCATGACGCATTCCAGAGTCAGGCCTGGACTCAAGCCATGATAGAGGAGATGGTTGCTCTCACTGACAGGGGTACCTGGGATCTTGTTGATCCTCCTTTTGATAGCAAACATGTTGGATGTCGCTGGGTCTACACTGTTAAGTATCATCCTGATGGAATAGTTGAACACCTAAAAGCTCGCCTTGTGGCGAAAGGGTACACTCAGACCTATGGTTTTGATTATTTTGAAACATTTTCTCTTGTTGCTAGGTTGAATTATGTGCGAGTTCTTCTGTCTGTGGCAATTAATCTGGATTGGCCCCTCATCCAGCTAGACGTCAAAAATGTTTTTCTTTATGGTGATCTTCAGGAGGAGGTATATATGGAGCAACCACCTGGGTTTGTTGCTCAGGGGGAGTCACACAAAGTTTGCCGCCTCAAGAAGTCTATTTATGGACTCAAACAAAGTTCGCGGGCCTGGTTCGACAAACTGAGCACCACCTTGTCTACTTATGGGTTCGTCAGATCTCATGTTGATCATTCTGTTTTAATCAAAAGACGTTCATGGTATTGTAGTTCTTATTGTGTATGTTGACGACATTATTTTATCCGGCAGTGATCTCTCTGAAATTAATGCTACTAAAGCCTATCTATGCAAACATTTTGTCACTAAAAATTTGGGAAAATTGAGGTATTTTCTGGGAATTGAGGTTTCCAGGACTGCTAATGCTCTTGTTCTATCACAACCCAAGTATGTTCTTGATCTTCTATAGGAGACTGGCATGTTTGGATCTCGGTCTACTGACACACCTCTTGATCCCAATGTGAATTGGGATGACGATGAATCTCCTCTGTATCTTGACAGTAAAAGATATAGAAGACTAGTGGGAAAACTGATTTATTTGAATATTACTAGAGTTGATATTTCTACTGTTGTTGGTCTTGTTAGCTGGTATCTTGATAAGCCTAAACAGTGTCATTGGGAAGCACTGTGTCATATTCTGAGATATTTGAAAAACTCTCCTGGTAAAGGCATGTTCTATAGAAAACATGGCCATTGCTCTCTTAAAGGCTATTCTGATTTTGACTATGTTGGTAGCAAGATAGACAGAAAATCTACTTCTAGCTATTGCACATTTGTTGGGGGTAATTTGGTTACTTGGAGGAGCAAAAAGCAAAATGTGGTTGCCAAATCCAGTGTTGAGGCTGAATATCGTGCTATGGCTCATACTGCTTGTGAGCTTCTGTGGGAGCAATCTCTTCTAAAAGAACTTGATGTGGTATCCTCTGCTCCTATTTCTATGCACTGTGATAATAAAGCAGCCATCTTTATTGCAAATAATCATGTTTTTCATGAGTGGCGGCGGCGGGGTGGTGGTGGTGGTGGTGGCGGCGGTGGTGCATACATATGCTTCTATGGGAGATGGTAATAATGACTACTACTGATTGATCGATATGGGACTTGTTAGAATATGCGGCATGTCATATATGGACCGGAGTTTGTAGGCCCGTATTGCTATGACCGCATCTGAGCTTAATTGGTAAACTAGGGTTTACCGGGTGATTACATGCTTAGTTAGATGGATCATTGCTTAAACATGATTAAGGATAGTAGCTCAATTATGATGTGTTAAATCTAATAAGAACTCTAAGCTTGTCTTCCTTTTGAATAACTAGGGTTTGAGAAGTATAAACCTTAGTCGGATGAAATTAGGGCTTTTGCCCAACACGCCCGTGCTGGGGTGAAACATGTGAGGTAAGCAAACGGCAATGAAGTTGGGAATTGGAGTCTTGGTTAGAATGGCCGTGGTGTGTAGTACGGTCGTGTAGGGTTGTTGGTGGCACGGACATTCTTGGATACAAAATCATTTTGGAAGAATTGAAGTGTTAGACAACTTTTGTACTCAAATATGATGGAACCTAGGTACCACGGCTGTGGTAGGCAGCACGGCCGTGTTGGGTCCATCTTACCACAGTCGTTCTGGGGCATTTTCTCTTCAGCCAACTGTTCTGCAGACTGCACTATAGCAGTACATTGTTTGATTTTTAATTATTTATTGATAGCTCCGAATGATCTAAAAATTTTACAGAAGCTCTGAAATTACATGTCACACACCATGATAAATTTCTATAATTTTGGAGGAGGTTTGATCTCTGAAGTAAACGATTTACAGTAACATTTTTATGACAAAATTCAACTGAAATAAGAGAAAGTATAGTGAGGGGTCAATTTGCAAATTACTCAAGCAGCTCAATTGCTCTACATGAACAGCCTAGCACCCAAGGAGCTCTCATATTTCGTGATCCATTCCAGAGATAAAATTCTAGAGAGAGAGGACAACTAGGGTTTTGAGAGGAGAAAGTGATGGTGATGTTGGCCTAGGTTTCACTATCTGAGATATGATGAAATCAAGTAAGTTAGCTTCTTTGCATAGCCTTTCATGGTGAATCTTCTCTCACATGTCAAGATTCCGCCCCCTTCTGATTTGAGTCGAAATGATATCAAACCTTCCACTTTTCTCACTCTTTCTTCAAAATTCCCCATTTCTAGGGTTTCTGAGTTGAAAGGAGAAAGAAAGTGATGATTTGCTAGGGTTTTGATATGGGTTCGAGATTTTCATATTTGGGCTACGTTTTTAAGGTGTTTTCACACCTTAGGGAGAATGGGCACCTCTTTAAACAGTAGATTGCACGAAATTGTGTTAAATTATCAATAAACTTCATTTCCTTTGTATGCGACTACAAACCCTAAATCTGCCATTCAGTTTAAGCTTATGAAAGATAATTTCAAAATGGATTGTTTGCTATTGTGATGAATTTCTGATAATAAAATCATATTAGAAATGGATATGAATCATCTAAACTAGAATTCCAAAAGTTATTGCAAAAGTTATAAGAATATATTGAAATCTAGGATTTTCAATTATGCCTGAAATTGCTATATAGTTGAATAGAGAACTTTGCCTATTTGAATCTCCTTGTCTATGAACGATTGTTTATTTGAATGCGTAGTACATATATGTCAGATACTATCTTGGATTTCATGTGAAGTTATCAATTTTTGCTTGATATCTCATTAAATAGGGTGAAACCCTAGATGAATGGAAAGTTGGAAATTTGCGAATAGACATTGTGAAATCCATTTGAAGTGATTCTCTTTGACATTATAGACTTTATTTATACACTGTTATTCTTGATGCATGATATCTCAGTGAATAGTGTGGAAACCCTAATTGCAATTCCAGGGTTTCATATATATGTTGATTGTATGTGAATTGTTGAAAGCGGTCTTTTATCCGTGAAACATTATGATGCATGAAAGTCCTTATACGAGTTGTGTGATATGTGAATGAGGTGAATGAAACCCTAAGGATAGGGCATTCAGTGAAACGAGTGTTCTTAATTTAGTGTTCTTCAGTGAGATAAGTGGTATTACACAGTTGCTCAGTTTACGATACAAATTGTTGATAATTTATGCAAAAGACTGTTTATGAGATTAAACTAAAAAATGTGGATGTGATGATTGAATCTTGAATTTAAAGAGTGAATTGGACGTTTAGATGCCTTGAACACTATAGAATCCTCACAGGATGAGGCCCGCGCTATTGGGAAGAAACCGTTTCCCGAGTGGAGGTAGTCCAAATCGAGGTAAGCCGGAGGCCCGGAGCACACCAGTAGGGTGCGGGAGTCTTGACCAGTAGGATAGACTCCTTACAGTTGTGTGGTACCCAACATCAATCGGGGATGGCGGTGGTACATGTGTTACATGTTGTAGTGATCAGTGGTCAGTAGGTCCACTGATGCACAATAAACCTGAGGGTTTTGACTCACCGCCTGAGTACCCAGGTTGAGAGGTGGAGTATGAGATATCCGGCCACTCCCATTAGCCGCCGAGAGCCAGGCGTGGCGACTGCTCGTTGTAGACGAGGCAGATGAGACTCTAGGCTTAGGAACCCGGGCATACTTCTAAGCCTTGTATAGTGAGATCGCAGCTTGTTGCGACTTGCGATGCTTTCACATGTCGTGGTACACTTCATGTGGGTTTAGGGCATGATAAAATGAATGTAAGATCAATCAAGTGTGTGCATCCATTGATTTATTCCTTGGAATTTTCTAGAGTAACTTGCTAATTGTATGTTTCTGAATTACCAGTTTTCTTTGTGATTGATCAAGAATGTTCAGAGGTTGATTTACTCTTTGTAGTCATCTAGAGTAAACTGCAATATGTATGTCTCTGAATGATTAGTCACTTTATAGCTTGCTTCTATTATGTTTAATATTAGTTTCTCAACAATATATTTGTAATTATATAAGTGCTTTAAACAGCTTCTTAGAAGTACTCATTCACTGAGCGAATAGGCTCACCCCTCTACTCACAAATTTTAGGGAAACCATGTTGATCTGAAGAATGTCAATGCCAGAGTGGATCGCCACGGAAGCTAAGCTTCAGATTAGTTAAGCTCAGTCGGTCCCTGTCACTCTAGGTCCTTGTAAAGTAGTGAGAGAATTGTAAATGATAATGTGTAACTGTGATTCCTTATGTTAAAGCCCAAGGATGTTTCTCTCATGTCTCTTCTACTACTCCGGCCCCTCTTGATGCATCTGTCGCTGAAAAAGCCAAACAAGCCTGCACTCATTGGCCCAAATATGATTTGGGCGTAATGACGTAGATGGTTAATAGTGTCGAACCAAAGATCGGTCAGACTCTCCACCGCCCTCAGAATGCCAAGCCATGTGGGATCAACTATCCCATGTGTACTCTCACCAACAGAATCTAAAGAAGGTCTTTGAGATCTTCAAGAATCTGGCTAAAAAGGAGTATTCAATTGATGGATTCGTCGAAGATTATTAGAACCAATGCTCGGCTCTTTGGGATGAATACAAAGTCTCATCCCCTCTCTTCTGACATCAAGAAGTTCAGTGCCAATGCAATGAACTTCAATTCGTTCAGTTCTTGGATGAACTCCCTCACTCCTTTCTCTGGCATTGTCGACCAGATTCTATCTAGTGACCCTTTGCCTAATCGACGAGATGTTCACAAATGTGTTCAATGCCTCCCATCCATGTCATCCCCACCACCTACTTCCTCTGATCACTCTATTCTTGTCGTCCGCTCTAATGATTCTGGTAGAGGTCACAGACGTGGATGCGGTCATGGTCCTTTTGGCACCCCTGAATGAGGTTCTCCATTTGGATCTAAACAAGGACAACCTGCTACTAGAAATTGCTTCTGCAACTTCTGTGGGCGTACAAACCACACCGAAGTCCGTTGTTGGGCAAAACATGGTGAAACTTTGTGGGTGAACCAGGTCACCTCTGATGCTGATGAAGATTCCTCTATTGCTGCCTCCTATTATACCATGCCCATCATTGAGTGGATTTTGCTCAAAGTTTGAGAAAATCCTTCAGGCAAATCACTACTCAGGATGGAGATTCTTCTGATTTACTTGCTTCCCCTACCACTTATGGTAAAAATAAATGGGTCACTGACTCAAGTGATTCTGCTTATATATATATATGTGGATGTTTAGTATTGTTTTCTGCTATGTCTAATACAACTAGGGATCTACCAGTGATAGTGGTTGATGGAACTCAGTATCTAGTGCATGGAATCAGAACTATTTCTCTATCTCATAATTTACCTTTGTGATGTAATACATGTTCCAAGATTTCCTCCTAATCGTGTCTGTCAGTAAAACTGTTAAGAGCCTTCAGTGCTCTATCACTTTTGATCCCAGGGTTGTGTGTTTCAGGATCTCTGCACAAAGACGAGGATAGGTTCGAGCCATGAAGGACCAGATGGACTGTACTACCTGGGTGTGCCACCATCTGCTGGTGCTCTACTATCATCTTCAATAACTGGACTACAATGGCACTATCATCTTGGACATCCATCAGTTGATAAACTGCTATGCTTATTTCCTGAGGCTTCTGATAGAACTTTTCTTTATGAATCTTGTCAATTTGGCAAACAAACTCGGGATGTGTTTCATAAGAAAAAAGACATTAGTTCTAAAATTTTGTTTGATAGTGCTCATGTTGATATATGGGGGCATGCTCTGTTACTAGCCTCTCTGGCTTAACTACTTTATGACTTTCATCGATGATTATTCTCGGGTGACTTGGCTATTTCTATCAAAAGATCGTCGTAACATTTTGGCAACTAGTACCCCACCTTTATTGAAATCCAAACTCAGTTCAAAAATTCTATCAAAAAAATTTGAACTAATAATGCCTTAGAATTCATGCAAAAATTCATTGGCCTATTTTTACAACTCGCGATACTATCCATCAAACCTCCTGCTCCTACACACCACAACTATATGGTGTGGCAGAAAGGAAAAATAGCCATCTTCTTGAAGTAGCGTGCACTATTCTTATTCACTATCATGTCTCCAAAAGTTTTTGACCTAAAGCAGATTCTATTGTGTGCTACTTGATTAACCGTGTGCCCTCATCTGTCTTGGAAAATCAAGTCCCCTATGCTATACTATATCCAATTGCGCATCTTTCTATACCCCTCACATCTTTGGCAAAACCTATTTTAATAAGAATCTTCTCCCTGGGATAACTAAACTTGACCCCCGCTCCACTAAGTTCTTTTTGGGATATTCTAGAACTCAAAAAGGGTATCGGTGTTATGATCCTTCCAATAGGCAATAGTTTATTAGTGCTAATGTGGTCTTTCTTGAACGAATTCCTTACTACTCGGAAAGGGGTCTGCTTCATCTAGTGATCTACTGGATCCTACTCCACTCCCTCAGGTTGTGGAAGATGTACCCAATGAAGTACCTGAAGTTCTTGCTCCTCACCGAAAGTGTACAAGAGAAGACCCAAGGTCACAGCCCCTTTAATGGCCCTTCAACAACCACATCCTCCTTCGTCGGCAAATAACAACACCTTTCAGGTAACTTCTGGCCTACACCTTCGCATAAGTCAAAGAAAAGGTGTTCATTCCTGTACTCAACATCCGATTAGTAATTTCTGCTCTACTAATGATCTTGATGCTAGCTTTGCCTGCTTTACTGCTGCTAAATTTGTTGTTTCTATTCCAAAGACTGCTACACAAGCACTAAAACATCATTTGTGGAGTCAAGCTAATGAAACTGAAATGACTACTCTTCGCGATCAACATAGTTGGGATCTTGTTAATCGTCCTCAAGATTGCTCTGTAATTGGATGTGGGTGGATATTCATTATTAGATACCAGTCTGATGGTTTGATTGAACGGCTGAAAGCACACCTAGTTATGAAATATACTTAAACCTATGGGGTTGACTATTTTGAAATATTTTCTCAGGTTGCTAGAATTAACAATTTAAGAGTGCTCATATCTGCTGAGGAGAATAATCGTTGGCCTTTGTTTCAACTTGATGTTAAAAATGCTTTTCTATATGGCGACTTACATGAGGAAGTCTATATGGAGCAATTACCTGGGTTTGTTGCTCAGCGAGAGTGTTCCAAAGTCTGTAGACTTGGGAAATCATATGGCCTAAAAAAGCCAACGTGTGTGGTTTGACAAATTGAGCAAGATTCTCCTTAAATTCAAATTCCGGCGCTCACACTCTGATCACTCCGTATTCATAAGAAAAACCACTTTTGGGCTTGTCATTCTTATTGTATATGTGGATGACATAATTCGATCTAGTAGCAATACAGAAGGTATTCGGCCTACAAAATGGTATCTAGAACCACATTTTTGTCACAAAAAATCTAGGGAAACTTTGATACTTCTTGAGGATTGATGTTTCCCGATCTTCTTCTAGCATGTCTTTCACAATATAATATGTTCTAGATCTCCTCAAAGAAACAGGCATGCTTGGTACTAAAACTGCTAGCACCCCTCTAGATCCCAATACCAATTGAGATGACGAGTCTTCGCCTCCTTATCTTGACAACCACTAATACAGAAGATTGGTTGGTATGTTGATCTATCTCACTATCACTAGAGCCGACATTACTTTTGTTGTTGGACTTATTAGTAGGTATTCGGATAAACCTCAACAATGTCACTAGGATGTTGTTCGTCACATCCTTAAATATCTGAAGAGTTCTTTAGGGAAAGGATTATTGTATCGACGACATGGACACTACAAACCTGAGTTGTACGGGCGGCCGCCCAGGCGGCGCCTAGGCGCGCCCAGGCGGGCCGGGCGGTCCGAGGGTCTAAAAAATGCAGGCGCCCAGGTCTGTTGGGGTTTCTAGGCGGACTAGGCGGATCGGGCGGACTAGGCGTCCGCCTAGGCGGACCGGGCGACCCGCCCAGGCGGCAGGCCCATTAAATTTGGCCCATTAAGAATTTGTTGTAATTTCTTATAAAATAATAACTTCTTTCTTAGATTTTTTCCTAATAACTACTCTGTTCCAAACTTCTTTCTTCCTGCTGGCAGCCTGCTCTCCCAACCAGAGTACCACATTGGTTACAGCAGTAATACAAACATTTTAGCTGCCGATTCAGTTCGTATATTTCATTGTCCTTCGCCTAAGGTTAGTTGAACAAAGCCATGCTTTTTTGTGATTGTCTTTTTGTCATCCAAAATGTTCCTGCCAATATTGACACCTATCAAATTACAAAACATTAGAGCAGTAAGTAGTGCGAGACACCATGTAAAATCATTTCAAATGCTTAATAGTTAGAAGTTAGAACTACAACAAGTAAAAATGAATTATTATGTCCTTATATACTGAATTAGAAAAATTTTAATCATTAAACAAATTTAGGGATTGGTATATCCTTATTTACTGATTTAATAATTTCTTAATCATGTAACAATTTATATTTATAGATGAACTGATTTATATGTATTATTTAACTGATTTGTATGTATTTATCTCTTGGGTTGCATAAGGGATCGAATTATATTTAATCATCTACAAAATTAGCAAATATGAACTGATTTAGCAAATATTTATGAACTGATTTAGCAAAATATTAATGAACTGATTTAGCAAATATTTATGAACTGATTTAGCAAATATGAACTGATTTAGCAAATATGAACTGATTTAGCAAATATTTATGAACTACAACAAGTAAAAATGAATTATTCTTCCACTATTGGTAATTTGGTAGCACATGATTGCATATTTATCATGTATATTTATGTGTAAGGCTGGTATATTTTTATAAATTTTACATATATTTGATAAAATAAAAAATCTATCAAAACGCCTGGAAACGCCTGGGCGTCCGCCTGGGCGCCCCCCTGGAACGCCTGGACGCCTAGCCGCCTATACAACCATGCTACAAACTCTTTGGTCATTCTGACTCTGATTATGTTGGTAGTAGATGTGACGGAAAATCTACCTTTGGCTACTATACTTTTGTAGGAGGCAATCTGCTTACATGGCACAGTAGTAAGCATACAGTAGTTGCTCGATCTAGTGCTTAAGCAGAGTATAGAGTCATGGCTCATATTACTTGTGAAGTAATGTGGTTCCAAGGACTCCTCAAGGAATTTGATATATATGATCCAGATCCTATTCCTATGTACTGCAACAACAAAGCCTCCAATTGCTAGCAATCCTACTTTTCATGACTGCACCAAACATATAGAGGTGGATACATTGTTCGGACATCTATTCTATCTGGTCGCATTCGCACTCCTTATCTCTGAACAGAAGATCAAGTTGCCAACATCTTCACCAAGCTACTTCCCAAGACTCGCTTCACTACACCAGTGGACAAGTTGGGCATGTTTGACATCTATGCTCCAGCTTGAGGGGGAGTATTGATATATATGCTTTGTTTCATATTTAGTTTGTGCTTTAGAATTGTCTGTCTTTAGCTTTGCTTTTATTCCATATCTACCAATTTCGTTTCTCACTTACTCTCTTGCCCTATAAAAGTCTTGTATTTGTTTTAGACACATCAAATAAAGATTATTGTTATTTGTATATTTAAGAAAATTCAATTTATATGGAGGTTTTGTGAAATGATGAATTTTTGGCGTCTTGTTGACCAATTCGATAATTTTTGGAGCAATAAAGTAAATTCAAAAGTTTTAGGAGGATATTGTATCAACAATATGTTTAATTAATTTTCTTTTGTTGACTCATAGTAATTCATTATAAGAAATTGCATTTAGGGGTGGTCACTTAAAGGTGCAAGCCTATCTAGATGTCGATTGGACAGGTTCCAATATTAATTGGAGGTCCATCATTGGTTAGTGGTTACTGTGTGTTTGTTGGTGGCTAGGTTTTGGAAAGCGGGAAGCGTGCAGATTGACCACCTTGAAGCGGGATGCGGGAAGCGGGTTTTAAAGCGGACTAAAGCGGGCGCTTTTTGAAAAAACGGTCTGCATTGTTTTAAAAATGGTGAAAAATTTAGTGACCACTATACTACCAACATAAAGAAACATTACTCAACAATCAAGCATTATGAATAATATTTCATTGCATCAAAATGACTTTCATAGATTAAAAGGGTCCTAATTATAAAAATAAATGGTTACAAGTTAAAAATACTCGAACATCAAACAAAACCCATAGTCCTCGCTCCCAGAACGAGTAAAAACAGAATCATCATGTACATATGCATTAAGTAGGTATGAATTATATTACCTTCATATAATAATTAGTTTTAATCACCAATCTAGAATAAACCAATTCATTACAAAATTCAAAAGAAATTAGAATACGTAGGCACTAGGCACATAGGCAATAAGTTACAACACAGTGAGAATCATTACACTTGGAAGAAGTAATGGAGTGTGGTGCATGTGTATTAGAATGAAGCGTGTTGAGTCAATTATGTTAGTCACAAACATTGATTATTAATCACTAACAGAGAACTAGTACACATAAGACGTCGTTTTATGTAAAAATTAGAAGCGAGATGTTTAACTTAAGAGAAGCGACCAATTGAAATACTAACTTGTTGACCTAGAGAAAGCTATGTAACCTTTGTTCTTGGTCATTGCTTCCCCTTCTTTAGCCTTGACGTCTCAATGAGGGGTGACAGGGCTCTTGTTAGACTCTAGGCGGACTCCAGGGATGCATCTTCTCCTCCTTTCGAGATAATTTCCCTTCGGTCGCCAAGGATTGACTTGTTTAACTCAAAGCGACTGTTGTTGTTGGTGTGTTTTGTGCAGTCATTGTTGCTCCTTTTATGGACGGACGGCGGCACCAAGGAATAGGGATAGATTCCCACTCCCAATCGATAACCAAAAGGCCCATAAAAACCATTTCCTAGTGACATTATTGTCGCCGGCTTCTAACATTTTCTATTGGGAACTCGATGGGGCGTTGTGGTTTAAGGGGCCATGTAATCATGTAAATTGTAATAAAATTGACAATAGATCCACACTTCGCCAAAAAGTAAGCGAACCGCTAAAACAGGCCCAGTTAACCGGGCCTAGGTGGGGATTTTCACTAAAAAGTGGCCGCTTCGGTTCAATCTGCCTCAACACCCGCTTCAGCCCAAAAGACTACGGTTGCCCCTTCCACAACGCTTAAGCGGGTGCTTAAGTGTGAAGCGGGCCGCTTTTTCAATCACTGGTTGTAATCTTGTGTTATGGATAAGTAAGCAAGAGACAGTGTTTCCCAAGTCAGGCTACATGTGAATTCTCATGGGTCAGGAACTTTCTTGGAGAGCTGGTTTCCTAGTCAGTAAATCAATGGAGTTGAGATGTGATAATCAGGTTGTTATTCGTATGGCATCCAACCCTATTTTCTACAAAAGAACCAAGCAGATTGAGATTGATTGTTATTTTATTTGAGAAAAGGTCTATGACAAGTTGATCTAGCTCCTGCAAGTACAGTCAGAAGATCAACTATTTGATTTATTTACCTAGTCTTGGAATTGGTATCAGGTTGAATTGATGTGCAACAAGCTAGGTGCTTATGATATGCATGCATCAGCTTGATGGGGAGGTTATGTGTGTGCATGTGTGTATAGGATCAAGTTTGTAAACAGTCTGGGATTAGTGCCTCATTGTGTAATATTAGTTGCCACCCAAGAAACTATAAATAAGCGTGGCCTGTTAATACTAGAAGATAAGTCAGGCTTTGGCCTAATTGTGTTCTGCTACACCATGTTGATGGTAATCAGATGTTATTACTTAATGAAAAGCCGATACATGCATACGCTTATATAGGATATGGTAATGACCACTACTCCCGATTCCCCAATATGGAACTAAACAAGTGGTGTGGTGTACCATGTATACAGATAAGAGAGTATAGAAACTGGCCCATTTAGCTTAGCACTCTTAACACAAAAGAAATGGTTACTATGTTCTTAATTTTTAGCAAATTGTCTATTCGTCTATCAACCTGAAGGTCACAGACCTGTGATTTTGTGATATATTAAAAACGTGTATGTTAGAATTATAGCATGATTAGAAGTTTTTAATGAAAATTCCGTTATAATTTGCATTACTTTTTTTTCCAAAATGGTATTAAAGTTTTATTGAAGTTTGCGTTTAAAATTCCTCAAAACTTCCTCAATGCATCCACAAACTTCCACTTCCACACCTGGCGAAGTCGAAGTCGAGCACCATGCATAGAACTCTTGTGTGCAGGCCTTATGAATGGCTAGCCCGAGAGCTTTGTCCTGGCAGATCAAACTCATTTTGATTGTCCTGGATTTCTTCTTCTGCCCCCTCCTCCTTGCATAGCATCAATTAGATATCAAATCAAAGCAATCTAATAGGTTTGTTCTCAATCCAGACTCTTCCCTTTCCATTCTTCTTCAATTATTCATCCTCTTTGTTCTTCATACTGGTAACCAACTCCCACTTCCTACCCTCCAGATCTTAATTTGGGCCATTGTGCATGAGTCATCTGTTGTCAAGCAGCTTATTGTTCCTAGACATTAGCATCCACTGACTCACAATGTTAGATAGCTCTTCAGCAAGCTTAGCAACCACTGTCGACGTTGATCACTCACCTATCACCACCTCCATTGACCACCACCAACTGCGCCCAGGGCGATCTCCCTAGCCCTTCAAACCTTAACCAGGTCCCTCCAGGCCAGAAATTAACTATCACCTGCCACATGTAAGAGGGAGTTTTATCGCTACCTTTTACACTGCTGTCACTCAAGTCTTTGATCCCCCTGGGATCACCAGGAATCAGCATACATTGTCACCGTGCGGCCAGATGTTTAGCAAGGGTTAGTGTCAGCTTCTAGCTACTTGTTCATGATATGATACTTGCAAGCAGATTCAGTCCAGCACACCTGCTACATTTTCCTTTTTTTGGGTGTGGGGGCACTAAAATCTTTGAAAATAAATTTACAATTTTCCAGAGAATCTGAATAGCCTTTCTGCAGCAAGTTGACCTATATCTTAAGCACTTCAGCAAATTAACTTGACCACGTGATCATATAACAAAAAGAACAAATTGACTTGTAGTTTAAGCACACTTTACCAATTACATCGAGAATGTTGAAAATTTATTTATCAAATGGAAAAGGTAGTGATGATTTAATCAAGTCAAAAACAAAGATGAAGAGAGAGTAACACCTTTGAATATTTGTTAGAACCACAGTTGAGAATTATATGCAAGTATTTCTCCTGATCATCAATTGCATATTTGCTTAGCATCCCAAGTTGCTTCTCTAGCTTCAAATTTGCCTCAGCTAACCTAGCCCATGTCTCCAGAGACCCTTGAGGATCAGCTTTTTGCCATTGCTTGACAGCACCCACCATTGACGGTGTAGATGAACCCCCAGATCCAGGTTCACCAAGTAACTGCAGTATGAGTTTGTTGATTAAAAGCTATATCAAAATAAGGATATGCAATAGCCAAAATTTGCGGAACTCCTGTACTTTAGACAGCCTACGTTTTCTCCATCAATCAGGTAAAGCAGCAAAACACGAAGTAAAGATATATAGATATATATGTCAAATGGGGGCTGTAGCCAGATGAGATGAGATTACGATACAGGCTACTGTGGCTTTGCAGTTTAAGGCTGACATTAAGCTTCACATTTGAGTGTGTGCTGTCAGTAATGAATCGTTAAAGGGCAAATAGGAGCATACTAACACATGCGACTGGTAATAATTAACATGATCGTTCAAGATGCAGGTCGATTGGACAAAAATGTGGAGATCGAAATTCGCCGAGTATCCAAGCAGTAGCAATGATGGCAACATTGATCAATTAGCAGAAGGGTAAATATTCTTGGAATACTATTAAGAAAATACAGTTACAACTATGATAGTATAATATATAACTCACAAGGGTCATTGAAGGAGGTAACGAGAATGGAGTCTTCTCATGATCCCATTTTTCGTTAATAATATCACTGATGACATCCGGTACTTTGGTTGTAACCTGTATGGCGAGAAATCATATTAGCACTAACAAGGAAAAGACAACTACTTTGTTGTAGCACCAACAGGAACTTCATCTCATAACCGACTCCACTTAGTCAGCAGAGAGCAACATTAGAATGAGGGGTTATCCAATAACAAACAATATTCTCCATAAGTCACCCTAAAACTGCAGGAGAAGTATCAGGAAACATCTTTATACAAATTCTTAAAAGTACATAGAAATAGTTAGTTATAAAAAAAGGTTGACTCTAAATCCGGTTACGATTGCCATGAATCGGCTTAATTATAAGAGCCCTTCTAGCAATGTATCACCAAAACATAAAACAAGGGAGCGTTAAGATTTCTATGCACTTGTGGAGTACAAGCACTTTATATTTGCGAGTACATGAAATGCACACACACAAATTCTGGGGGCAGGGAGAAAGAAACCTGAGCAGCAGAAAGAATTGAAGGTGAAAAGCGAACATATCGTTGACTTCCGTAGACAGCAGCACTGACATCAAAGCCACTTCCAATCTTGCCTTGAGCTATACAATGAGCACTTTGTGCAATAGTATGAACTAAATCAAGATCATTTGCAGCCATCTGATCAATTTTGCACGAAGGAAGAACAACAACTCCGAGGTAATGAAGCAGTGCAGCAACAACAGATGTTGTCATTGCTGCTGATGACCCCAGTCCAGTTTTAGCAACCTCAGGTTTGCATTTATCAACATAAGGTGCCCCAGGTGAAGCCTCCATATTGAAACTAATTCCAGAGAAAGGAGGTAGTGCCGCCAGTGTTTCTGGAATCAAAGGCAAGCCTTGTGCTTCAATCTGTAAGAGAAATACGTATAAATTAGTGTCAAAAGAATATACCTTCCAGATGTAAATAATAGGGTGAATGTAAATAATAGGGTGGATACCAAATCTGTAGAAACTGCACTGGAACAGAAAGGTTTTAAATATTTAGAGACCAAAATTAGTATGCATTTTGCAACTTTAAGCCGATCTAAATTTTCCTGTCTGTACGTTGGGTTTTGAAGGAAGTCAATCTACTAAAAATGTGTGTGGGTGTAGGTATTCTCACATCCATCTCAAGTGGTGTATCCACTTCTCTCGTCTGCTTGCGCTTGTTATTATATTTTGGTAGGGTGTGGATCCTTAACACTTGTTTTGTAGGAATGCTCTGATATCATGTGTGAGTGAAGGTATTCAACTCAAAACCAATTGGCAATCATTGAGGAGACCACATAAGCCCAAGGGCAACTCCCAAAATCAGTGGTGTGAGACTATTCTCACAACTTGTTAAGTTGCGATGCTTGGGATCCATTATCCAAACGGAAAGTGAACTATAGGAGGATGTCCCCCAAAGGACCACAACATGATGTATAAATGGAGGGCTACAACTAGAATATACAAAGCATCAAAGTCTCACTCGCATTGAAAGATAGGTGATGTAGAACGCATCGAGAAAAAGAGAGGGATTAATGGGAATATTTTGATTTCAAGTCTGATTCCTCTGTGTGGGACATGCCCCGAGGCTGTTATTTACAACAAGGCCCAAAATGTAGACTTGAGACAATTGTGTGAATTGCAAAATACAGTATACAACTCCTAACTAAACCATAAAAGCATGAAATTTTGCAACTAAGCCTTAAAACTGCAAACCTTGCACATAAATACCCGACCACAAATAAAAGACGAAATAAAGAAAGTTCCTTCCGTGTTGCATCAAAAGGATTTACTATCACCTCCCAGTTTGAATGATAGTAAATATTGCACCTTAAAGAAACAAGGCATTCACAACGTGAATAGCCAATAGGCACTAGACGGTTTGGATTGGGTGCCCAGAGGTCCACACTAAATTTTTCTAGATTTTTTATACATAATCATCATCATCTAACCTCGATCCCAACCATGTTGTAGTCGGCTACATGGATCCTTCTTTTCCAATCAGCTCTGTTTTGGGTCATATTTTGATCAAGATGTAAAGATTCAAAATCTCTCTTTATAAGATCTTCCCGAGTTAATTTAGACCTTCCTCTTTTTCTTTTCATTATGCTTGATTCTCACTACTTCAAATAGGCGTATTAGTTGGTCTATGTAACACATGTCCGTACGATCTTAAACGGCCCTCGCACAACTTGTCCTCAATGCTCGCCACCCCCACTTTGTTCCTAATATAGTCACTTCTCAAGCGATTTTTTCTTGTCTTCCCATACATCCATCTCAGGATATGCACTTCGGCCACATTCGTCTAGTTAAGAACTTATTTCTTCACCACCCAACATTCCTCCCATATAGCATGGTTGGACATATAGTTGTTCTATAAAACTTACTTTTTAATTTGAGAGGGTTCTCCCATCTCAACCATTATGTTGCAATCTTGTGACAAACATCATCTCGGATATCACCATCCATATGAATAATAGAACCCAAGTAATGAAACTTATTACAATTTGGTAAATCCACTCATTCAACTTGTCAATCATGTACTACATATATTTTGTAAATATCATATGTATTTTTTTAGTGTCTACAACCATGGGAAAAAAGGCGCGCCTCGAGGCTTTTAAGGTGTACGCCTTGAGGTGAGGCGGCCCCTAATGCGCCTAAAGGCGTTGGCCTCACTGTCTAAGTGAGAGGCGTGCACCTCATTTTGATGAGGCGTAAAAAAGGCGTTGGGGCGTTTCCGAGGCATAAGTCTCAGTTCATACCTCAATTTAAGCCTTATATGCACATGTATAATCCATATAGTTGTGTATATGTCTATATATATGTATTTAAACATGTATATTTGCTTGTATAATTTATATATGTGTATACATACATATATATGTATCTAAACATGTATATTTTTGTTTATATATTTGTGTATATGTGTATATATCTCTATATGTATATGCATATACATGTGACGACGCACATGGTACGCATTTACATGTATATATTTATGCATGTCTATGTGTATATGTATATAAAATTTTGTATATGTACAAATTTACATTATGTATGTTTACATGCATATTCTTTTGTACATTGTGTGTACTGGCATGTCTATGTGTATATGTAATATACGTACATGTATATATTTTTATATGTATATAATTTTTTAATGTGTAACTCCGCCTATGTTTTCATTTTTGTGTGTAAATGTAGCCGGTCCCAAGCCCGGGTAAAGGAGGAGGGTTGGTGGTAGGTTGACAGCCAACCTATAAAAACTGTCACTCTTTCTATGACATGGATCCTTTCAAGAGTGGGCACCCGGGTGCAGTGATAAATATGCAAGGGGTTTCGAGAGAAGATTATTATTGGGAGTGATTTAAATGGCCATGTGGGGAGTGGTAATGCTGGTTTTGAGAGAGTTCATGGTGGTTTTGGATATGGCAACAGGAACGGAGAAGGAGAGAGGATATTAGATTTTGCAGTTGCATATGATATGATTTTGGCAAACACCTATTTCAAGAAAAGAGAATCTCATAAGATTACTTTCAAGAGTGGGCACAACTGTAGCCAAATTGATTACCTCCTTACAAGGCGGGTGGATCGTAACATATGCAAGGATTGTAAAGTGATTCCTGGCGAAGAACTCACGACCCAACATAGGTTGGTAGTTTTGGATATTAACATGAAGATCAATAAAGGCAAACATAACGGAAACCAAGATAGCAGGATCAAGTGGTGGAATCTTAAAGGAGAAAAGAAATCGACTTTTCATGATAAACTCATCAAGGAGGTAACTTGGAACTTGGAGTATGATGTTAACACTATGTGGCATAACATGAGCTCCTGCATAACAAAAATTTCCAAAGAGGTTTTGGGAGAGTCTAAAGGTTGTGGACCTCCACAGAAGGAGACTTGGTGGTGGAATGATGAAGTACAAAAGGCTATTAAACTGAAAAGGGAGATCTATAGGAGCTTGCCCAAATCTGGAGATGATGCAACGTTCCAAAGATACAAGCAAGCAAAGAAAGAAGCTAAAAAGGTGGTTCGGGAGGCAAGGTCTAGATACTTTGATGATATGTATAAGAAGCTGGACACTAGAGAAGGGGAAAAAGATATATATAAAATGGCTCGTATAAGAGAAAGGAAAGGAAGAGACTTGAGTCAAGTAAAATGCATAAAGAATGAAGATGGTAGAGTATTGGTGAAGGACGATGATATCAAAAACCAGTGGAGAAATTACTTCCATAAGCTTTTCAATGGAGATACTGCATATAATGTTAGTGACTCGTGTGACATGAATACGAGAGATATCATTTACACACGACGAGTTTCACCATTTGAGGTCAAGCATGCTTTGAAAAAGATGAAAATGAGAAAGGCATGCGGACCAGACAATATTCCCATTGATGTATGGAAGAGTATGGGAGATGAGGGAGTTACATGGTTAACAAATTTCTTTAACAAGATTATGAAGACCAAGAAGATGCCGGATGAGTGGAGAAATAGTTTTATAGTCCCAATCTACAAGAACAAAGGTGACGTTCAGAGTTGTACAAACTATAGAGGTATCAAGCTGATGAGTCACACGATGAAGCTTTGGGAGAGGATTATTGAGCAAAGGTTAAGATCTATAACACAGGTATCAAACAACCAATTTGGTTTCATGCCTGGAAGATCAACAACAGATGCTATTTTTCTGATAAGGAGGCTTATGGAGAAGTATAGACAAAGCAAAAGAGATCTTCATATGGTGATTATCGATGTGGAAAAGGCTTATGATCGAGTACCCAGAGAAGTGTTGTGGGTGGTTTTAAAGAAAAAAGGTGTGCCAATCCAGTACATTGACTTGATCAAAGACATGTATGATAGCTCTACTGCAAGTGTCAAGACTCCTGGAGGAGAGACACCAACTTTTCCTATTACAGTTGGGGTACACCAAGGATCCACACTCAGCCCATATCTATTCGTTCTGGTTATGGATGAGTTAACAAAGAATGTTCAGGATGATATTCCTTGGTGTATGTTATTTGCTGATGATATTGTTTTGATTGACGAAACAAAAGATGGATTGAATGATAAAGTTGAATGTTGGAGAAAGGCATTGGAATCAAATGGATTGATGATTAGCAGGAGCAAAACTGAGTATATGCATTGCAATTTCAGCCAATCTCGCAGTGTGAATGATGGAGCCAAGTTGGACGGAGTAGATATACCAAAATGTGACAAATTTCGTTACTTAGGTTCTATTATTCAAATAGACGGGGATGTCCAAAATGATGTTTGTCACCGGATCACTGCAGGATGGTTGAAATGGAGGAGTGCAACTGGAGTTTTATGCGATCAGAAGATCCCTCTCAGGTTAAAAAGTAAGTTTTATAGAACAGCTATACGACCATCCATGCTCTATGGGAGTGAATGTTGGGCGGTGAAGAAACAAGGTCTCAACAAGATGAACGTGGCCGAAATGCGTATGCTGAGATGGATGTGTGGGAAGACAAGAAAAGATCGTTTGAGAAATGACTATATCAGGAATAAAGTGGGGGTGGCGAGCATTGAGGACAAGTTGCGTGAGGGCCGACTCAGATGGTACGGACATGTGCAACGCAAAACAACTAGTGCGCCTATACGAAGCAATGCTATTGAGCCAAACACTATAAATAGAAGAAGAGGAAGGCCTAAATTAACATGGGATGAGCTTATAAAGAGAGATTTTGAATCTCTACATCTCAATCAGAATATGACCCATGATAGAGCTGAATGGAAACGAAGGATCGATGTAGCCGACCCCAACATAGTTGGGATTGAGGCTTAGATGATGATGATGATGATGATAATTTTTTAATGTGTATAATTGTGTATGCCTATGTGAATGTACATACTTGTATGTACATAGATGTGCATTAAATATATGTGTATGTATCTGAATACAAAATTACTAATATGTGTATATATATATAGATGAGTGCCTCGTACATTTCTGAGGCTTATGCCTCAACTGCCTTAATGGGCCTCGCCTTTTTCAACCTTGTCTACAACCCAAAATATCTAGCAAAAGTGAATTAAATTCTTAATGATGTCGCAAAGACCTTGTATGGATGTCAAATAAGAAAACAAAATATGTGGAAACATCAAAACTGCCAAAGAAAGAAAAAGACATCCTAAGCATTTGTGTTCCAAGTTCATTTCTTTCAAAATGGAGATAAGGTTTACTCCCTTCCCTAGATGCCTTGAATATAAATGCAGTGAGAATGAGATTACAAAAAAAGGACAAGGAACAAGAATGAATTCATATACCAGTTTAAGAAACAAAGCGGAAATAAGAACTATTTAAGAGAAACTACGAGAGTGCTATCTCATATGGTCTGGATATGCATAGCATATTGGGAAGTGCACTAGCTTATAGTATCATTAAGTAGATTATACTAAGAAGGGGAATAGATATACCTAAAACAAGAGGGGGAGAGCTAATAAAGACTAAGAAAGATTTGGCTTTATTACAACTTAGTGAGAATTCCTATTGTTAGTATTAGAATCACTATTAGAGTAATGGGTCTATTTATACTTAAGCCCATTACTATTGGTTTAGTTTATCTTATGTTACTCATCATGTACAACTTTATCCCAAGCCTCTTCTATATATAGGACTCACATTGTATCCTTGTTTGGTCAACTGAAGCTCTGGAATTATCACTTGGTATCGGGGCATATTGAACAAACCAAAGCCTAACCTCAGATCTAAAACCTAGGCATCCCCCGCTAAAGAAAGAGGAAATATCGTAGACCCTTAGGGAGGATGTCATCGGTCCCACAAGATAGGGAGTCACAATGGAAGACCCACAAGGGCAGCTGTCGTCGCCCCTGAGAGGAGCGACAATCGCACCCCCAAGGAAGGTTGTTATCGCCCCCAAGAGGTCTAAAATAATAAAAGACTTTTTATTAGATGATTAAAACAATTACAGAGATATCTCGTTTATAGGGCAAGAGAGTAAATCCTAAAGCAGAGACAAGCAATATGGGATAAAAGAAAGAGGTTAATAGACAAGACAAGTCTAAAGCCCATAACAAAATAATAATAAAAATAAACCCCATAAAATATATATACTAATACTCCCCCTCAGCTGGAGCATAGATATCAATCATGCCCATCAGAGTAGTAAATCTGGTTTTCGAAAGAGTTTTGGTAAAGATGTTTGCAACTTGATCTGAAGTATGTGTATAAGGCGTAGAGATCTGACCAGATAAGACAGCTTCCCGCACGAAGTGGCAATCAACCTCAATGTGTTTAGTGTGCTTATGGAAAGTGGGATTCTAGGGGTTTGGTGGGTGTGGCGGCAGGTGGGGTAGATGGGGAGAGAGTAGACAGTGGTGGGGAGAGGGAGAGAAGGGAGATGGGGAGGAAAGGGCGCTGGCAGGGAAGGGGGGTTGGCGGCGTCGGCGGGGAGGGGGCGAGGGAAGCAAAGGGGAAGAAAGGGAAGAGGGGTGGCAGCAATGTCCAAAATTTCGACGAAATTGTCGAAATTTCAGCCGAAATTTCTATTTTTGTGGCAATCGGACATCAAAATTGACTGACGAAACTCTCGAAACAACTAGATCAACAATTTTTTTTTCTACGTTTTCATATACTATGTACTACCTAGAGCATATTTTTTTGCACAGTTTTGTGTTTTTAAGTCTATATATTGTGCTTGCAAACTATAATGACTTAATTCATTGATTTCACCATTGAAAATTAACATCAAAATTCCCATCAAAATGCCCATCGAAACAGTTTAGAGTCATTCACTAAAAAATGATGAGACCCCACCCCCCACATATCCAATATGAAATATTATTACATATTTGAGTAGATCTACACTAGTAGATCATTCTTGTAAAATTTCATAAATTAATTTGTTTATTTTGCCGTCGAAACGCCGAGAACACATTTATCGAAATTTTTGTCAAAATTTCTATTTCTGTGGCCACCGAAACGGCATCGAAATCGGACATTTTCTTCCTTGGGTGGCAGCTAGCTAGGGTTAGGGTGCATAGGTAGGGTTAGAGTGTGAAGGGCTTAAGAAGGATCAGGAGACTTTGATACCATCTAAAATAATAAAAGGCTTCTTATTAGAAGATTAAAACAATTATAGAGATCTCTCTTTTATAGGACAAGAGAGTAAAGCCTAAAGTAGAGACAAGCAATATGGGATAAAAGGAGGCTAATAAACAAGCCAAGTCTAAAGCCCGTAACACAACAATAATAAAATACCCAGTAAAATATATATACAAATAGGAGGCAACAGAGTTGTTGGCCCCCGCAGTAGGCGTTTGATATGGTCTCCAAAAGGGAGAAGCAGTGTCGCCTCCATGCCCTTCTTTCCAGGAGCAGTGATGGCCTAAAACTCCCAAGAGGGGAGCTACCCCGCCACCATCCCCTAGAGGACATGTTACCTATGGGTCTTTCCATTTAGCGGACAGTAGCCATCATCAACGCCAACGGGCTCCGGACCTCCATCCCCCACCAACAGGATGGTGATTCCCTTTTGTTAATTGTGCCAACTTTGTACGTGGTGATTGACCAAATTTTGTAAGGCTACCAGAGTCTCATCTTTGCCTCTACCTCCCCATGTACCTACCATAAGTGCATGGGTAAGTGCTTCTAAGTTAGGGAACCTCTCTTAGACCTATTAGGTTGTGTCTTACATGTGATAGTACTACATCGTACTTATTACGAACACCTGGTCATCTATGTGTTGTGCATCATGCTTCTATGTTTCCTCATCGTACACCATTCCATAACTCATATCTCAAGCCATGGTTGACTGCAAGACTCCTCTAACCATTGTCTACAACGACAGTGCTCCTACTTCCATCAAATTAAACGGAGAAAATTATTTACTTTGAATGAATTCAATCTTGTATATGACTCTTAAATCCAAAGATAGGTCAAAAGTTCATTGAGAAGCCTGCCAAGGACACCTCCAGTGGAAACAAGGGGAACAGCCAAGTCAAGAATCAATAGTAGAAGAGTAAGGAACCATCTATTACTTTGGACATGCCCCTAGGACGAAATGTACCTTCTACAACAAACTTGATCACCTTGAGGAAAATTGCTACCAGAAGCATCCCTACTGACGAGGGTGTAGAGTTGGTGCAGTTCATGTTGCCTAAACAGCATATAACTCCTCACAAGTTACCATTTCTTCGGTCGAGTATGAGCAGCTTTTGCAGACGTCTTAAAACTGTCCAAGTTCCGAGACTCCATGACTTCACAATCCGCTTGAACATCTTTAACGCATTTGGCCTCAAACCAAGGTAATGTGAGGGCCTCCATGATAGCCTCCAATATTCCAAGGATGGTTGACTCAAAGGCCACACAACACATGACTAGTATGAGACACCTTTCAATCATGGAATAGGACTTCAACTTCGAGCCGACTTCGACAGGTATGGACATGGAAGTTTTTGGAAATGTCGAGGATTTTTACAACCAAACTTCGATGCAACTTCGACAAAAATTAAGCTAAAAATAGTCATTTGTAATGAAATGGATAGATTTCATCAAATCTAGCTAAAAAACACAATATGTGTAAACATATAGCCATCCATATAGGTTTACATATGTAGAAAAATACAAGATTACATACAGCCGTCTCCGAACTACAGATTTCTTCCATATAAAAGTTTGTGACAATAAACAAACTACACAAAAATGGTGTAAATCTATGGTAGATCTAGCAGAGAGGCGGACAGTCTATTACTATTAGCTTAGAATAATACAAAATAAGATCAAAATCATCTTACCTCGAGCTCCAACACTTTTTCCCCTTCACACAAAATATCAGAAGAACATCGTCAACTTCGACAAATGACGAGGACATTGTGGAATTTTTTAATGGACCTTGGTCAACTTCGTCGACATATGGGGAAATGTCGACAACTTCAACGAAATGTCGAGTTGTAGAATGAGGATGTTTACACGGATTCGACGTCGCCAACTGTCAACATCGAGAAAATCGGTGAAATTTCGCCCCATGTCGACGACATTTAGTACCATGTACAGATGGCTCGTTCAAACCGAAGTGCGCGGGAGGCAACAGGTAGGGCGACCACGGAGGCGATCGCGGCGACCACAAGACCGGCCACGGCGGGGTCCTTGAGGGCGACGGTGGAGGCGCCAAGGACGATTGAGGGGTCGGTAGTGGATACGGGATTGCCTTCGGTGAGTTCGGGAGATGCTAATCGTGATCGGATCCCTTTGCCTGGCCCGCGGGGGGTGAACCCTGGTTTGAAGTCCTCATCTATCTCGGTTGCATCGGAGGTTAGGGCATGGTCTGATTTGTTTGCTGCGAAGCCAGTTGATGATTCCACGAAACTGCAGAAGCTCGATGTCAATCTGGTCGAAGGTAAAATGATCTATCCAAAGCGAATTGCTGAGCGGAATGTCGAGAAATGGAGTCTTGCGGCGGCGGGTTATGTGATAGGGCTCAAACCACATTGGCCGACCTTAGTGACTCATCTCGCGCAGATCTGGAAGGCGAAGGGTTCGATTGATGTTCGTTCTCGAGGGAAGGGTTTCTTCTTAGTCTCTTTCTCCAATATCGAAGATCTGAATACTGCGGTGGAAGGCGGACTTTGGTTTGTTGCAGGAAAGCCTTTGATCATTAAGAAGTGGGAGAGAGGAGACACGATGGAGAAATTGAAGCTAGCTGAAATCCCGATATGGATCAGGGTGTTTGATCTTCCTATCGAACGGTGGGATGAAGAGATGTTCAACCGCATCGGTTCAGTTCTAGGCAAACCTGTAACCATCGATATTCCCACTGCTTCATTCAGGCGATTGGAGTTCGCCAGAATGCAGGTCATGGTTCCGGCTGCTTCTTCATTTCCTAAATCTCTTCCAATTGTCAGTGATGATGGTGTGGAGGATGTGGTGAGGTTTGAATATGAATGGGAGCCTGCTCGTTGCCTGAACTGTGGAAATTTTGGTCATGAATCCTTTCTATGCTCTAATGATCCTCGAGTGGAGAAGGAGAAATAGGTGAGGAAAGAGAGGACAGCTAAGAAAACTTGGATTCCGACTTCTAGGAATCCTCCACAGGAGCGGATTTCACCGGTGTCGGTGGAGAGTGCCTCTGTTATTCAGTTGGTGACTGAGGAGAGGACTTGTTCTTCAGTTTCCCAGGTGCAAGTGAATTCTTCTGAGATGCTGATTTCTACTCCTATTGCTAATAATTCTGAAGGCTGGGTGGTGCAGGGGGGGAAGTCTAAATCGCCTCCTAGATGTTTTTCTAAAAGCACTAATCCTTGTGTCAGGGCTATTGATGTCTCGCCCAATAGATTTGCTATACTTGACTCTGATGGTGAAAATGGGGAGTTTATTCATTCCATGCTGAATGAAGGTGTTGGCCCGCCCCTGCTTATCTCGAATGGATAGACCTTTCTCTGTAGTATCCTGGAACGTGAGGGGTGCTGGGAATAAATTTGCTCGTATCCAGGATACCATTGATAGGTCGGGAGCTGATATCTTTATTATCCTTGAGACTAGATTGCAGCCTACTAATGTTCCTAGGTGCATTAAAGCGGTTTGGAGTGATGCTAGTTTTATTATGAATGATGGTTGTTATTCCTATGTTAGAATTCTTATCTTGTGGAAGAACCAGGAGCTTATTGTTACGCCTTGTTATTATCTCTGATCAAGTGATTCACTGCAGAGTCACCTTTCATGCTAATACTTTCTTTCTGTCTGCTATCTACGGTTTGAATGGTGATATGGAGAGAAGGAGACCTTGGGATGACCTCAGAATGGTTTCTATTTCTTGTTCTGCTCCCTGGTGCCTGATGGGGGATTTTAATGTTGTCCGTTTCCTTAGTGAAAAAATTGGTAAACATCCGCCTTCACAGATTAGTATGAAGGATTTCAATGAGGCTATGGAGGCTACTGGTTTGCTTGAAATGCCTTCCAAAGGCTTTTACTTCACTTGGGACAGCCACAGCAAGAATGGGACCAGTACCTTTACGAAGATTGATAGAGTTCTTTGTAATATTGATTTTCTCTCTACTTTTAAAAATGCTTGGAGCGAAGTGTCCTCTGCTTCTACTAGTGACCATAAAGTTTTGAAACTTCATTTCTTTTCTAATAAGAGAGGCCTGACTCCTTTTAGATTTATTAATTCCTGGACTTCAGTTGATGGGTTCCATGAGATTGTTAGGAACACTTGGAGTATGGAGACCAATGGTGATCCCATGTATAGACTGTATTCCAAGCTCAATAAGCTCAGGACGGTTCTCTCTAAATGGAATAAGGAGGTTGTGGGTAATTTCCAATCTGAAGCTAGATATCTTGAAGCAACTGCCAGTAGTTTGCAAGAGAAAGTAGATAACAATCCGGAGGATATGGCTCTCCAGCTTGAGCTCAGATCTGTGAGAACTAAAGCTAATAACGCTCTTTTAAATGAAGAAAGGCTTTATAAACAGAAATCTAGGGTGCAGCGGCTTAAGGAAGGAAATAAGAACTCTAAGTTCTTTTATACATCTTTGAAGACCAGGCGGCTTATTAATAGTATCCATCTTTTAAATATCAATGGTCTCCCTTGTACTGATTTGAAGGTTATTACTGATCATATGACATAGTTCTACTCTAGCTTGTTCAATACTGGTAGTTCTTATCCTATCACTTGGAAGCCTGAGTGGAGATTGCCTACTCTTACTAATGATCAGAAGATGCATCTTAAGAAATGGGTTTCTAAAGAAGAGGTCAAGAATATTGTTATGAGTATGAAGAAAGACAAGGCCCCTGGTCCTGATGGTTATAATGCTGAATTCTTTTCTTCTTGTTGGGATATTGTGGGTGTTGATGTCACAGATGTTGTTCTTAATTTTTTCCGTAATGGAAAGCTCCTCAAGGAATGCAATAGAACCTTCATTACCTTGATTCCTAAAATAAAATCGGCTAGCTCCCTCAAGGATTTCAGACCTATATCTCTCTGTAACTTTGTTTACAAAGTGATTACAAAGATTTTGGCCAATAGAATGAAACTTATCTTGCCGGATCTCATTGATTGCAGTCAACATGCCTTTGTTCATGGTAGAAGGATTGGAGATGCCATCCTCCTTGCTAAT
The DNA here is from genome assembly GCA_963693085.1 of Alisma plantago-aquatica. Taxonomy (NCBI): domain Eukaryota; kingdom Viridiplantae; phylum Streptophyta; class Magnoliopsida; order Alismatales; family Alismataceae; genus Alisma; species Alisma plantago-aquatica. The sequence continues at coordinate 613,714,966 of OY856413.1, forward strand.
GAAGTCTTGAGTTCCTTCTCCAAGAAGGGTAGTAGAAATATGTGCATTAAAGCTGACCTTTCTAAGGCATATGACTTTGTTAATAGGAACTATATTCTTCTTGTTATGAAGATTATGGATTTCCTCGATGTTGGCTTAATTGGATTGAAGTCTGTTTTGCTTCCGCTTCCTTTCAAATTCTGATTAATGGCTCTCCCTCTACTCCGTTTACTGCCTCTAATGGTGTGAGGCAAGGTGACCCCATAGCACCTTATTTGTTTGTCATTGCTATGCAAGGGTTATCTGCTATTATAAATTACGAAGTTCAGAATAAGAACCTTATTCCTCTTATGAACAGCAAAGCTAGTGTTTCTCATATTGTGTTCGCAGATGACTTACTCCTTTTTTCCAAGGCTGAACCGCAGTATGCTAGTTCCATCAAGAATATCCTAGATTCTTTTGCTTCGGTCTCTGGTCTGAGACTTAATACTGCTAAGAGTCAGCTGTTTACTAGCCCTGAGTGTTGTACTAAGGAGATCTCTCGCATCTTGGATATTGAGGTTAAAGATCTTCCAGTCACGTACCTTGGTCTTCCTCTCTTTACTGGTAGATGACTAAGGCTATGTGTAGCCCTATCCTGGATAAGGTTTCGGCTAAGCTTGACTCCTGGAAGTGCAAGCTTCTTTCTATGGCAGGTAGGATAGAGCTAGTCATCTCTACTCTCTCTTCCTATCACATCTTTTGGTCGGCTGCGTTTCCTCTTCCTAAATCTGTGATTGGTGAGCTGGAGAGGAAGTTTAGAAACTTCATTTGGGGTGACACTGATAGTAAGAAGAATATCCACCTGGTCTCGTGGTCTCAAATTTGCAAAACTAAAGCTGAAGGTGGCCTGGGTATCCGCAGCATAGAAGATTGGGCCAATGTTGGTATTATTAAGAATCTCTAGGATGTCACTTGTAACAAGGAGACTTTATGGGTTAAATGGCTTCATGGGAAGTACTTACTTCGTGATTCCATTTGGTCTATCAAGCCTAAATCCTATGATTCCTGGCTCTGGAAAAAATTGCTTAGACACAGGGATATTTTGCTGCTTCATGCTCACTTTAAGTTAGGCAATGGTTCTCGTTTTTTCCTCTGGAAGGATCCGTGGTGTGGTAATGGCACTTTCTTGTCCGATCATGTTGATGTGCAGTTCAGGCACAGACTGGGGAAAGGTGATGATTGTCGGGTGGATGCCTGCTTGAGTAATGGTAATTGGGCAATCCCTGGTAATATTCGTGGAGGGGATGGTGTTCTTCGGATCCTTCAAAATCTGGTTGTTCTCAATGCAAATATTGAAGATTGTATTCTTGCCAATGGTAAGGGGTCCTTGTCGCTGAGAGAGTGTTGAGACTTATGCAGGTCCAAGACTCAAAATCTGAACTGGACTGTTGATGTTTGGGCGTCCTGGATCCCTAGGAATATTTCTGTTTTCTTATGGAAGTGTTACCTTCAGCGCTTACCTTCTCAGGACAATTTAAAGAAGTTTAATTTCCAGCTCCCTTCTGTTTGCTATCTATGTTGGAAGCATGAAGAAGACGGACAACACCTCTTCTTTGATTGTCTTTATTGCACTGAGCTTTGGTCCTTCTTCAGATTTAAGTATGGTCATGCTCCTTCATGTTTGACAGAGATTTTATCATTCAATCAAAGAGCCAAATGCGCAGCTTTCTTCCTCATCTATAGTATTTGGAAGGAGAGGAATAGAAGAATCTTTTCTCAAAAAGTCTGTTATCCCAAAGGGGTTTGGTCCCTGTGTATACGTGATGTCAATAGCATAAATAGATAGCCATAGTTTTCCTTTCTGTACAGTTGTTAGCTTTTTAGCTTGTAAAGAGTTAAACTATGTTTCTTGGTGTTGTTTTTTAATAAAGGAGGAGGCACGCATGGTTCAGCAAAAAAAAAGACATTTAGTACCATGCTTTCAACCCTTTAATCCCATATTCCCCATTTCTTCGTCACCCTTACTAACAAATCTATAAGATGGTCCACCAGTGTGGTTGTGTGAATCTTTCATGCAAACCTCAACTCGAGTTTGTCCATTATATTCCAAACTTTTTGTCTAACTTCATGTTTCTTACTACCCTTGGTGATATTTGAAATGTTATGTAACCTTTATTAGTCATGGTTTTGTATTGTAGGATTCTCATAGTTTGAAGACTAATTTGTATTCTAGATCCAGTGACCTTTACAGCTTCGGTGATGGCAATCAGCATTATGCTCTTCTTTCATCTTATTCACCACTTTAGCTTCACCAGCACCACGGGTGCCCATCTCTAGAGAAACTGAATCAACTTCAACCATTGTAATCTAGTTTAAAAAGTTTCTCTTATGGGTTTTTTCAACTAGGGAAGCACCATAGGATTTCTTTTCCACACAACTTTTTTATGTTCGACAAACATGTTTCATCTTGTTCACAATGGCATTTGTTATCCCTTTCAAACCACAAGTTTTATAGGATTTCTTTTATATTAACCTTTGTATTTCTTTTATCCTTGGTAACATCATATCTCATCCCCACTAGGTTAACCCTCTGTCTCTTATGGTTCTTTTATCATGCTCTTGATTTGTTTTCAGCTTTTGAAGGCAATAGACAAAACACTAAATGCCAATTGCATTTGAAAAAGTACAAAGAAGTGCTAAATAGGGAAATGATGGCTTAACTCCACAATACTATTATAGATGTTTCACTTTTAATCTCACATTCTAATCAAAAGAGCAATCAAACAATCTTGGCAGATATTCTTCAACCAACATAATGTCTTATATATGTGGCTATATATATAGAGAGAGAGAGTCAGGCTAGAATACACTCGAGTGTATTCGGAGCAGAATACACTCAAGTAGTTTTTCATGATGCAATATATTTTTTAAAATTCTAATATGCTGATCTTCTTAAACATCTTGTGAATAGCTCATATACAAAATTTGAGCCCATTTGGACATTTATAGGTCATGTTATGAAGACCACAAAAATTATGCATTTCAAATTAGTTTCATGCGTCGATTTTGTTGCCCTCGGATGAGTGACTTACACTCATCCAAATGGGCTCAAAATTCGTATGTATTATAGTATGACAATGAAGATCAATGGTTTACATTTTATAAAAAAATAGTCTTCATATGCAAACACAACTTGAGTGTAGTGTGCGATCCGTGCACTCGAGTGTGTGTGTGTGTATATATATATATATAGAGAGAGAGAGAGTCAGGCTAGAATACACTCGTGTATTCGGAGCAGAATACACTCAAGTCGTTTTTCATGATGCAATATTTTTTTCAAAAATCTAATTCGTTGATCTTCTTAATCATCTTGTGAATAACTCATATAAAAAATTTGAGCACATTTGGACATTTATAGGTCATGTTGTAAAGACCGCAAAAATTATGCATTTCAAATTAGTTTCGTGCGTCGATTTTGTTGCCCTCGGATGAGTGACTTACACTCAACTAAATGGGCTCAAAATTTGCATGTAGCCTAAGTATAGTACGACAATGAAGATCAATGGTTCATTACATCTTGCAAAAAATAGTCTTGATATGCAAAAACACTTGAGTGTATTTGTGCGATCTATACACTCGAGTGTATTCTAGCCTGACTTCATATATATATACATATATATATGTATGTATGTATATATATATATGGAGTCAGGCTAGAATACACTCGAGTGTACAGATCGCACGCTAACTCAAGTGGTGTTTGCATATCAAAACTATTTTTTTACAAGATGTAATAAACCATTGATCTTCATCGTTGCACTATACTTAGGCTACATGCAAATTTTGAGCTCATTTAGTTGAGTATAAGTCACTCATCTGAGGGCAACAAAATCGACGCACGAAACTAATTTGAAATGCATAATTTTTGTAGTCTTCATAACATGACCTATAAATGTCCAAATGGGCTCAAATTTTATATATGAGCTATTCACATGATGTTTAAGAAGATCAACGGATTAGATTTTAAAAAGAAATATTGCATCATGGAAAACTACTCGAGTGTATTCTAGCCTGACTCTATATATATATGTATATATATGTGTGTGTGTGTGTGTGTGTGTATATGTGTGTATATGTATATATATGTGTATATATATATGTGTATATATATATGTGTGTGTGTGTATATATATATATATACACATATATATATACATATATATATACATATATATATATATTGAACTTCGGACTGACCTAGTATTGTAGGGAAAGCAGAAGCTGAACATACTTCTATAATTAAGGTACTTCCTGACTTAGAGTGAGAATACTCTTTATATGGCACTTATCCCATCCGAGTATTGACTTTCAAGTCTTAGCTTAATAAGACTCAACTGAGAATATGCTTTCTATAGCTATCGCACTTATCCCAGACTACCAAACCTGATTCGGCCAACTGATTGAGCTAACTTCCTTTCAGCTACAACTGATTCTGAGACTAAACCAGAGAACCTAATGAAGAAGTTAATTCCCTTGTGAAACTTCGAATTCTTGACTGACTTGAGACACTGCAACTACAGCTACTTTAGCTGCAGCTACCTTCTTATAAGGCACTTCTCTCTCTTGATTCTATTCCCACAATTCCACACACATATATAGAGTCAAGCTAGAATACACTTGAGTGTACAGATCGCACAGAAACACTCAAGTGTGTTTGCATATCAAGACTACTATATATGTGTGTATATATATGTGTGTGTGTGTGTATATAGAGTCAGGCTAGAATACACTCTAGTGTACAGATCGCACGGATACACTCAAGTGTGTTTGCATATCAAGACTACTTTTTGCAAAATGTAAACCATTGATCTTCACCGTCATACTATAACTAGGCTACATACAAATGTTGAGCCCATTTGGATGAGTGTAAGTCACTCATCCAAGGGAAACAAAATCGACGCATGAAACTAATTTGAAATGCATAATTTTTGCAGTCTTTATAACATGACCTATAAATGTCTAAATGTGCTCAAATTTTGCATATGAGCTATTCACAAGATGTTTAAGAAGATCAACGGATTAGATTTTTGAAAAAATATAGCATCATGAAAAACTACTTGAGTGTATTCTACTCTGAATACACTCGAGTGTATTCTAGCCTGACTCTATGTATGTATATATATATATATAACAAATATATATATTAGCATTCGTATTTCTTTTATCCTTGGTATACTTAATTGAGTATCCATTTACCCATTTAAGTATCCATCTGTCTTCCTACTCTCCTTTATATAGGAAGAGTATGTACTCTTATTTTAACTAATGAGACTTATCAATAAGCAATTCTACACGGAATCAGGGCAATCCTAATCCCATGTCATCTCCTGCTCTCCCCTAAGCCCCACCAGGGAAGGAGCTTGGCCACTGTTGTTGCACTGCCCCTCCACGAATCGCAAGAGGACTAGTGCCGCAAGCCGCACGGGCCAATGCCGCCAGTCAGTCATAGGGGCCAGCAACCCTTAGACCCAAGCACCATCAGAATATGAGCTCATGAACTAAATTGATTAGTCTATGTCTTCCTCCATCTTTCTTTCTTTTTTCTTGCTAGTAAAAAAAAGAGAGAAGAAAAGACTCCAAGTGACAATCTTCTAAGAATCAATGAAAAAAGAAGAGGGAAAAGCATTTACTTTTTGCTCTCCGTGCAGATCTCCTAAATCACATTGTAGAGCGCCCTTTACGTTAGATTAGCGGTCCATGTTTCAAAATCACAGAGCCATATTCATATTATTCTTTCCTATCATGCCTTATTCTGAAAGTTCTTTACTTCGGCTCTCTCCTATAGGGCTCCCATACCAATAGTGCCCAATCTTTATCTGTATGCATTGTGCTTTTATTTTGGTATGTGTATTCGCTACGCTACGATGGCTGACAAAAAAGCTCATGTTGCCCCTACTATTATCTATGATGATATGTTTTGTTGATTGTTAATATTGTTAAACAGAATGGAGACAACTTTTTGCTCTGGATGAATGCAGTCCAAACATACCTTGAGTCCCGTAGAAAACTAAAGTACAAGTTGCACCAGCAAAACCCAACAACACATGGCTAACCCAGAACAGTTGTGCCTTGTCATGGCTCCGGGGTGCATGGAGTCACACACCACAAGTACATGTGGCATAGTAACACCAAGACGATGTAGGATGAAATGAAATAGATATACATACTGGAAGAGATTGCCACCATCTTTACAATGTTATGGACAGAATCTTCTCTAAGCAGCAAGTGTTCGTCCTCTAGAGAAGTACTATGACTCGATGAAGGTGCTAACCAACCAACTCAATCTCTTCTCACCCACTACTTATGTTTAGGTCACCAAGGAAAGGGGCTCTTTCATCACATATCGCTTTCTTAACAGTCACAACCCTCGATATGCATTTGTTTGCCATATCCTACTTGTTAGCACGTAACTATCTTCCATGGACCACCCAATCCCAGTCTGATATGGCATCGGCTCGAATCTCCACACAGGCTCCTTTGAGGATCAAGTTGCAGTTGTCATTGCAGTCCGCAATTATGGTGGGGGGGGGGGCGAGGATCGCACCCCAAATGCACCCATTATGGCAAGTTGGGTCACACTGAAGACAATTGTCATGCCAAACATGGGTATTCGACCCACTATGGATGTGAATGTGGCAGAGGCATAGTGCTTTTTGCCCAGACTCGACAACTCCATACATACATACACACACACACACACACACACATATATAATGTGTGTGTGTATGTATGTATGTAAAGTATAAACATATATGAGGAACGCCTAGGGCCCCGCCTAGGTCCCCTAGGCTTCCCTTGGGTGGGAAGGACCGCCTAGCCGCCTAGACAACTATGTATGCAGGGTGATATTCTTGCAACTTCTACGACATATGATGAAGTTACTGATAATCACCAAACAATTTCTTGTGATAATGATGCTTCGCAACGTCTAAAGACAGATATGAAGCCAGAAATAAGATGTCATTGATCAGTCTATAGCACCAAAGATCAATTATACCAAGCAATGGCATATGCGTGTTGTGACCTAAAATGAGCGAAGTTCGTCCTAATTTTGTTGGGGATTTATGTTTAAACTCATGGTTATCAGAACCGAACCGGACCGGCCGGTTGAATCGGGAACCGGCCACTCTACCGAGTCGGTTCTCTCCCAAAGCCGGAAATGAAGTCTGACCGAAATCAAACCGGTGAACCGACCGGTTGAACCGGCGAACCGGTCCGGTTTTAGTCCAACCGGCCGGTTCTCTCACTTTACAAGTTAATGTATTTTTACTGCTAGTTTTTGTTAATCAATATTGAATACAATATAAATGATGGTATATAAATGTCCATGAATAGAATAATATATGTTATTTGGTTTGTTTATCAAGTTATTGTGAGTAGTTGTGTTATTATTCATGTTTAATAACTTTTGCAGGGATATTTTCCATGAGTATCAAAGACATTTATATATATTTAAACTATTAGTGACGTCATGCTGACGTCACCGGTTGAACCGGTCAGACCACTGGTTGAACCGGTGAACCATGAACCAGAGGCCTCACCGGTTCGCTGACCGGTTTGAGTCTGACAACCCTGTTTAAACTCTAGCGACTTTGAACTATTGTGACAACCATGCAGCCATCCACACAGCTAACAACCTAGTTTTCCATGAACGCACAAAACAGATTGAGGTAGGCAAAGACAATCGTAACATATCATGTACGGATAAGGGATCAAATTGCTAATACTTTCACAAAGCCACTACCTCCAGCTCTTTTGCAATATGTGGGTATCAAGCTAGGACTACACAACGCACATTCTTGAGCTTGAGTGGGAGTTTTAGTATAAGTGTCCATTGGGGTATGGCTCATGTATTTTGTATTAGCTTGTATCTCTTTTATCCTTGGTATACTTAGGTGGAGATCCATTTATCCACCTAAATATCCATCTATCTTCCTAATCTCCTATATATAGGCGACCCTATACTCTTATATTATCTAATGAGAAATACCAGTAAGCAATTCTACAATACAAAAGTAAAATGAAGTGTATCATAGAAAAACATAAAGAGTTTAAGAAACAAGCAAAGGAACTGAATACCTGATTCCGGTATGAATAGAAGTCATTGGATCCCAGTATAGTAATATCCAGACCTGGATGGCTAAAGTTAATAATGCAATGATAATATTTAATCGAATTTGACACTAAGTGAAAACATATATACGAAGGGGCTGTTTTGAGTTATACCTTGCAGAAGCAGCTTCAGAAGAGCATCCTTCTTGTCTTTTTCACAAAAAATTGCTTTTGCTGCAGCAACGACATATTGAACTGCTTGCTCCACGTAAGGGTTGGGTGACTCCCTAATTCAATTGAGAATATCTTTCAATTAACTTACCTATACAGTCAATTCCGTCTGTTCTCAGATTAAAACAAGGGTAAATCCTAATATCTAAGATTATTAGGCTTGTGTGCCAGATTTCTCCATAATGGCTTGAATTTTCAAATTTTACGCAGTATTGTTTCTCATATTCTAGCTGACATCCGTCCAAGTTATTAAGTTCAGAATGAGTTCTTTCTTTGGTAACTGACATGAATTAAGTGTTGTCTTATTTATAACTATCGAGGCGGATAGGCAGTAAAACTTTATATATTACATGTATGTGTGTATTGGTTTTCCTTCAAACATGTTCAATCCTAAACTCACCTAAACACAGCCTTATTAGACCTAACTTTTCCTCATTTGGCCTAAAACAAGCCTATTTAACCAAACCAGACTTTAATTGACCTAATATGACCCAGATTAAACTTAAAGATAACCTAATTCAGCCCTAAAATAAGCTGATTGACCTAATTCAGACCTGAATTAAGCTAACTCAACCCTATAATGAAATAAATTGGGCCTATATAAGGCTTAAGGATCCATGGAGACCACCACCAGCGCCTAGGTGGGCTCCATGACAACTAGGAGTCTATGATTGTATTGTGTTTCACTAAACAAAAGTATCACATGTAAACGTGACATGCGAAAAACTTATCTTAGTGAGAACTGTGAGAATAAAGTTTCCTTTTTCCAATATTCAGAACAAAATAATCCATTTGAATAATCCAGGCCATTGTTTCCAGCAGCAACATCGGACCCTTGCAACTTGAACTGGAGTCTTAATCCCCTAAGCATGAGGATGAACCATAATCTTATAGTTGATAAAAGTCTTACAGCCAGTTCTATGGAATGAATAATAATGCATCCAAATCGGGCAATTCATCTAAGAAGGTATTATAACGCTTCAGTGAATTGGTTGTATGCAAATCATGGGAGAAGAAACTAGTTCCGTCTGTAGACAGGATGTCAGCCTCCAGCTGATTGATGAAAGCATAGCGGGGCAAGAAAAGCAGGAACAGGCATGTCAACCATATACATCCAAAGGCAATAAGAGGCTATCATGGATGACAGAAGTCCCCAGATAAAAGGGAAGATTATTTATCATGATGGCAGCCAAGTGGAAAGTGTCAAAAGCAGAATGTCCATACAAATATATAATGGAAAGCCAAGAGTCGGATAAAGTGTGCTAGCGATGCATCCTTCTTCCATCAAACTCTTGTTACACCAAGAAATCAAAATTGGTAACTAGAGGACTTAGGTAATTTCTTTTTGGATTTAGGCATATAGCAAATGCTTACTGCACCCTTGATCTCGTTCAATTGAAAGGATTTGTTAGTGTGATTCAAAAAAGAAGTATTCTTAAATTAATTTAGCTAAGAATGCTAACTCTAACCATGATTTACTTTAATACCCAATCGTTTTCAGAACCTGATGTTTTAAAAGAAATGGTATATGCAGAGTATCCATGGTTTTATTCTCTCATATGTATTAAGAACTTTCTACTTCTCAGGTTGAAATGTCTGGTTCATAAATTTGAGACCCACCTGAAGGAAATGGGTTGCAGAGTAGAATCTTTCAGTGATAGCTTGTATGATGCTTCTCTAGATAGTTGAGGAGATGCCACTTTAATATCGGCCCAAGCCTGCAAAGTTGAAACCAAAAAAATCTATGAATTAGTAATACCAAAAGGCCATGGTAGGCACATATCAATACAAAATGATATACACAGCCAATAGTCAATGGCAGGCACAATGCCAATATTTAATTGATATAAAGTATTATTTATTCATCTGATAATCTCAAGGCTCCTTTCCTTAATCAACTTTGTCTTTCACTCGAATCACACACTTACGGAAATTCAAGGGTGTATAACATCTCGTCTATATATCTAAGACAAAATAGAAGACCGAGATGATTACAAATGAGCCCTGAGGAATGTTGATGCTTATCCTGATTGTTAAGTAAATAGTGTTGCTTCTTCCAAGATCCCCACAAGTCCCCAAAATTTTTCCGTCCTAGCTTAAGTTTGATGAAATGCAGATTTACTTTCCAATGTGATTTATTTATTTATTTTGAGATTAACAAGATTTTGTTGTACTTTGTAGTATCCAGAAATATAGATATTGACCCCTGCAGAAACTCCAGTTCTGAAGACCAAAGGATACCTAAAACTGGAAGCAAATTAAACTCACGGTAGCATGTCTATCTTCATTTCCGATATCCATATCGATAAGTTCTTGTATGTATCTATCAGCAAATAAACTTCAGATTGCACACATGACATGGTAAGATTGCATCCAAGAACACATGTACCGAGGTAAGACTGCATCCAAGATGCTCATTATTTTAAAGCAACAGATGTGAGCACAAGTTCATCGGACACGACAGAGCATCTAATGAAGTTGCTAGAGCAATTGTGTTTAAGACGCTAATCGCAAATGAGACAAAAAATATGGAAGCTTGATGCTGATAAATTGGAAACTGAGAAGTTCTGCATAACCCTACTGCCTTCCAGTGATTTAAATTGAAGAATGGAAGTAGGATGAGACCCATACGCTAAAATTAAACAACAGTGTCTGGAGAACCATATCCTGTATTTGAGAGGTGAAATTCTAAAGCCCTTGTTACATTGTACAGAGTTTATTGGAGCACCATCTTGATTTAGCTTTGCAGCTGAAATTAAACAACAGTATCTTGTTGAAAATTTAGTATCAGAAGGCCCCTACTTTGAGTTTTTTCAATACAACACAAATAGGTAATATGCAAGTTTTTCCGCAGTTTCACGGAAAAATCTGCGTATTACCCTACCGCCTTAGTTGGGACATATATCATATAAAATTTATATGAGCATGAGCAATCGTAAATTCTTGAAGTGCAATCATTTCGTCTCTTTCTGAAGTCTGATATAGATAGTGTAAAATCCACTAAGGAGAATGAAAATGAGTAAAAGATGGGATCTTCGTCGTATCCGAATTGTTGAACTAGCAAGTTCAACTACTTACAAAAGGGGGGGAATATGCATACCCAGGCCCAGCTTTCAGGCAAAACTTCTTCGCAGATAGGTTTCACGATTGCATAGAAGCGAGCGGTTGTGCTAAGCACAATCCCAGCATTGGGCCTCTCCAGCACCAGGTAACCACCTGCGATCAGGACTTTGCCGGGAGCAGAAGCAACACTGCAACCGGAAAAAGTAATACGTAAAGGAACGAGCATATGATCGCATTCCCGACAATGTGACATGGGCATGTAATATAACAAATACAAGATCAATATCAATACCCTAAGAACTAGACGGTACTTACACTGACATTTCTTCAGCAAACCCCCAGCCGCAAGCGGACTCCTCGTGCTAGGGGCGAATTTATGTAGAGATGGGGTGAGACCGTGAGACGGTGGTCTCCGCACGGTATTTGGAACACGGTCTCTAGTGTCCAGTTTCCTTCTGGAAAAGGTTCCGCTCTCCTTCGCGCGCTATCAATGCTGCACGGGGGAGGCAGCAGTTTTGGACAACGATCAAAGCACAGCGACAGTGGTCACAACAGCGACAAAGTTCCCATATAAGCAACGATGCGGATCTTGTTCCCACCACAGCGGCGCCGACCTAAACCAAAAAAAAACTGCTGCCGCTACTGCTGCTGGCGCATATGCTTGTGAAGTCGTTTTGCAGCTCGGATCCGGGGAGCAGAAGGCAGAGGAATAACAGCTCCGCTAGTCGCTGGCCCGACGAAAGTTAACGGTGCAGTAGTGCTGAAGCAGTCAAACCTTGTGTCTCGATAAAACAAACTTTTCTGCTGGAAAATTGTTAGAAAAAATAGTAACACGAGAATGAAAGAAGAACTTTATAAGTAGATAAAACTTCAGACATCATTTGTGTTGTGCATTAATGCATATGCTTCAGAAAATTAGATACTGTTGGACTTCTAAATATTACATTATTTCTAAATATACCAGAAATACAACGTAATATGTTATGAAAGTTTGACGGAGTAGACTCGCGTCCTTCTAAGAATCCACTAGGGTCGGTTTTTAATTTAAAAAACTAAATACAAATATCGCACCAAACTCCTTTCACACTCTTTCATATCACGATATATAGATATACAATATCATGGGAAAATTGTAATTTGAAAATTAATGTAAATATTGTATAAAATGTGTTTTGCATCATTGTTTATAAGAATAAAAACATTAATTTATAACTTGAGAAAGTAAAAGATAGAATCGCACAGGAGCCTTATGTTGTTTTGGTAAATTCTGAGTGGGCGTTGATGGATAGGTTGAAAAAATGGAGTCGACCCCATATTTATATGCAAAATTGAGAAAAATCATTAGGATGTACTTTGAAAATTTGGGTGAATGAAGGCAAAAAGAAAAAACTAAAGAAAAACGATAAGGTGTGAAGTTAAGCATGGAGGAAGGTAATAGGCACCTTCGTGACAGCCTTTTTGTATCGTAAACGCCGACGAGGTCATAATATTTTATTTTCTTTCAAGAGGGGAATATATGGGCAAGATATAACAAAAATGATGAGAAAAGACCACCTATAAGTCAAGGTAAGACATAACTAAATTGTATAGGTTATCATCAACCTCGGGTGCTCATATCATCACACCATCGAGGAGATAGAAGGGGGAAAGAGAGAAAGGAGATATAAGAATGACAAAATAAAAACATATAAATATGATGTTAGAAATGACAAAATTGTATAGGTGATCATCAACTTTGGGTGAGTGTTCATACCCTCACACCCTAAAGTATTGAAAAAAAAGGGGAAGAAGAGGATAGATCGCATTGTGGTCAGTCCACTTGTCTACCTTACTTGGTCATCATTGCTAGGACTCTCAAGGGAAGGAAAGTAGATTTTTCTCTCCTCAATCTCTCTATTCTATCCAATAGCCTTTTTATAGGATAGCTTAGAAATCACAACCTTCTAGCCTTTTTTCCCAGCCCCTCAAATCTCTAGACAAGATGTCAAGTAAAACTATAGTCTCTTTTAGAATTGTAGTCACACAAGCCCTTGTAAATGGTAAAACGGTAGATGTGATGCTATGTTCATAGTGGCTAGAGGGTCCCTAGGTTTAGGGGTTGGTATAGAGTGTTTTTCAAAAAAGGGGATAAAAGACAAATGCACACAAGATAGGAGGACGCCCTCTTTCTAGAGTCTTTAGGACATGGTCTGGTCAACTTGGTCAAGGCAAGAACCAAGTTTGTGCCCCCTAGAGGCTTCATGGGTGTGTATGAATAGCATAGAGTTGATTGGTCAAGGTGGGAGACACATGGAACATAGGTTGTGTGCTAGGTGCACTCACCGTGGTGTCTAGCAGAGACCACGACCTGAGGGTTGGCAAAGGTTTCCTCCGTACCACTAGTCAGCTTATGAGGACTCTCAGGCCCATGCATCCTGCCTTGCCAAAGTCGGAAGATTTTGCCCAAAGTAAAATACTTTTAGGTTTTCAGTTCATCTTGATTCGTCCAATTATCATCCTCTTGCTTAATAAAGCCTAAAAGGAACTTCCCTCCTCATTACAAGTTAGGGTTTTGAGAAGAAGTAGGATTAAGGCATCCTCCACCATCAATGTACGTGTAATGTGGAGATAATAATGTACATGCAATGTGATAATAATAATAATGTACATTGTGGCGACACATCCCGTTATCACACAGACAACGAGGTGTGACGCGAAAATGTGCGGAAAACATCATAAACCACTTATTACCAAAAACACGGGTTAATTAAAACCGATTTCAGAAAGCAGATAAATCAAGAAACTATTACATCCATATCCTTGTCCTGCAAGAAAATAGTTTATAGAAACATTTATAAGTCTTGATATGTGTCCACAGCTTAACATGGCAGCTGTCTTGACATCACATGAGTTCGTCACTGGTTTATTTACATAATGGGCCACATCTGCCTAGCAGCAGGATAAACAGAGCTTTATCAGCTATACATCGTAAAGCAACGTCAAAATGCCTCCAAGAACCCGAGAGTACAAGGATGACTCTAAGACTCTACTACAAAATAGCCAAAACAGCAGCATATCCATCTCTTGCCTTCTACTGCTCCTCTTGCTGCTCGGCCGCAACCCCGTGACCACCACCACGTCTAGCGCGCACACCTAAAAAGGTTGTAAACCAATGAGGTGAGACACACAGTCCCAGCGAGAAACATAACTCCCCGCCGAAACCATAAAACCTCAGGAAGATTAAAGCAATAACAACTGATAACGCATAGAATAAGAGCAACATACTAAGAAGAGCTATTCATACCATCAAGCTTACCAAGATGTACGAAAGGCATATAACCAAGTATTTCTTTATGGAACATGATTGACAAGATAAGATTTATAAGATCTTACCACATAACATAAGGAACATATAAGTAACTGCAATGTATAACGAGAGCAACTACCCAAGCAAGGCCTCAATCAATGTTCCGTGTTTTGCCTTAAACAATAAATACTATTCGGCTAGATTACGTATTGTTATGCCCTGAGGAAGTGAGTCGCACCACTCAAATCCAACTGGCGGCTGCGAAACATGGAGTCGGTGCCATACAAGGTCAATGGAAGAGTCGGACTCCACGACCTCCCACCTCGTGGTCAGTGCACGAGAGCCAAAGCATGATCGTAGTCTCATGCTTAAGTGGCCTCAGCCACAGGGTCAGCTCCCACAGGCTACCCTTTCTCTAGCCTGCCTTGGTACAGGTCTCGGCACTAGTATATCTGAGCCACGGGCCAGTTCACCGTGCTCCCTAAGCCATGAACGCATTCATGCTCTATCACACTGAGCCATGGGTCTGTTCACCATGCTCCATCTATCTCGAGTCTGCAACCACAGCTGCACTCAAATCCTCACTATTTTAGGCTAGGAGAAACCTCACATATTCAACAATATGCACTCTGGGTTAACCCACAGGAGAACCCGTTTCACCATCACCATCTACTGACGATGATGGATCTATGGCCAGGGCAAACTACATGATATGTTCCACTGTGATTAGTTAGTATATTTTAAGTGGATTGTTGAGGCAACCAGGTTGTAACACATGCATAACATAAAGCTACATTATTGTTACCACCATCATGTTATTCCGGGATCTCAATCTCTCATCATAAGAAACCATTGCCTCATAAGGCATCCTCATCACTTGGGACAACAATCCCAGATCATCATTAGAGGATAACACCTCAACTTAGGCACTTAAGACAAACTCTGGTCCTCAGACCCAAACACATCATATTGGTGATGCAAGTTATTTCATCATCAAGAATGGCCATCAAAGCAGTGTTATTCAAACATATATACCTCATAGCCCTTTACCTGGCTATGCGTCTGTATGAAACACCTGCATTGTAACATCCCTGACCTGGGTTATGATTTAACCCTAGATGTTTTGCCTAATAAGGTTAAGTAGGTTCTTAATCTTATCTTGGGAAAAGTAATTAGGCCTCATAAGAAACTTATGTTTCAATTTTGGTCCTGTTTGAGCAATGTTGAAGCAATGCTTGCTTATTTTGGACCAAAGTGCAAATTACCCAAGTTGAGGGGTTAAATTGCAAATGTTGCATGGTAAGATGTTCCTCTGATGTTGAGACATCATAAGAATGAATATGGTGTAGTGGTATGGTTTTCACAAGCTTGGGCACCAAGATTAAGCTTGTAAAGCAGTGTTGTGCATTAAAACCTAGTTTTGGTGAAAAGTGCAATTTACCCAAACCTAGGGTTCAATATGCAAATTACCACTTCAATAAGGTCCCTAATGTTTCTTGGAATCATGTAGAGCAAATAAAATGAGATGGGTGCCTCATTTGAATTAAGTTGGAGGAGAGAGAATCTTGATATTAAAATAATCAAGATTAATGCCTAATTGAAACCCTAATTTGATTTAGGATAAAAATGAATAAAAATAATTGAAGGGCTTTCAACCAAAATATTTTGGGTTGATTTTGAATAAGGATGAACGTTCCTTTGCCAAGATAAGGAACGAAAATATCCTAAGTAGGTGAAATTCCACTCACCTTATTATAAGAAAAAGAAAACCCACTCACATATGGATATTAATATAATAAGCATTAAGGTGCTTAATTTGATTTTCTTTAAATCAAGGATAATGAAGGCGAATTAAAGGCAAAGGAAGGTGCCTCGTCCTTAAGGGATTTGAGGGGGAAGAGGCGGCCATATTTTTGGAATTTAATGCATTTTAATAATGCATTTTCTCTCTCATCAATTTCCTTATAAAAGTGCCTTTTTCAAGCCAAATGAAAGGCTATTTCGGATTTTCTTCTTCCCCTTGCTTGCAAAACCGACCAAGGAGCTAGGGAGGAGCAGGGAGCACGTCCCCAACCTGTGGGTGATCCCTTGAGCTTCGTTCTCCTTGATTTCATGGTGGAAATTGAAAATAAATTATGGATTCCTTCTTATTTCGATCTCCTCTTCAACCCTAGCCAACTTTTGCAATCAAAAGCTTGAGGACGAGCCTAGGGGGAGTTGCAAGAGCTTCATCCACCATTAATGGCGTGAGCTTGGATCTTTGGAGCTCAATTGGAGGCGGGTTTTATAACTCAAACCCTTAAACATTGCTATTGCATCAATTCTCTATGATTTGTTGATTGATTTCTTCAATATTGATGCACTCTTGTTTCTTGCTGCAATTTCCATCAAGAACGGTTGCTGTTCTTGGTTGTTCGAAGTAAGGGGATGATGACATCATCCTAGATGCTTATCCAAAGAAAATTACCAAGCAAAACCGTTTTGATAGCTACTCCAAATCGTTTTAATTTGATTGGCTATGCGGTTTCAGCAAACCGTTTAAGGGCAAACGGTTTGAGACCGTTTGGGGGAAAACAGTCTCAAGACCGTTTGAGTGCGTTGACCAAGCGTTGACCATTTGGGAATTTTGTTCCTAATTATGTAGGCTGATAACCCTCCAAATTTGAGGGATTAACTCCAAAGGAATCGAGAGTTGAAGGCCAATCAATTAGGCAAACGAATTGAATTATGTGCTGATTTTCAACCTGATTAACTTGACCTGCTTGGGCAAACGGTCTCAAGACCGTTTGAGTGCGTTGACCAAGCGTTGACCGTATGAGATTTTTTATCCTAATTATGTTGGCTATTGACTCACCAAGTTTTATGGGTTAACTCCCAAGGAATCGTGAGTTGAAGCCTAATCAATTAGGGAAACCTAATTGGATTAAGTGCTGATTTTCAACCTGATCAACTTGACCTGCTTGGGAAAACGGTCTCAAGACCGTTTGAGTGCGTTGACCAAGCGTTGACCGTATGAGATTTTTGTTCATAATGATGTTGGTTAATGACCCTCCAAATTTGATGGATTAATTCCAAACGAGTCATGAGTTGAAGGCTAATCAATTGGGCTAACCCTAATTGAAATCAGTGCTGAAATCACAATGAGCTAATTTGCGATTTTGGGTTGATTAGCCCAAACGGTCTCAATACCGTTTGGGGGATCATCCAAACGGTCTCAAGACCGTTTGGGGTCACCTCAAGACCGTTTGGAGGTCTGGGGTCAAGTATAGTTGACCAATTGAAGGTCCAAAGGTACTAATCATATTGCAATGTAGTGCTGATTTGTTGATCAACTTGATAGACCAATCCATGGTGATTTTTCACTAGAATCCAAAGGTTGGATGGGCCAAACGGTCTCAAGACCGTTTGGAGCTCATCCAAACGGTCTCAAGACTGTTTGGTGGTCACCCAAGACCGTTTGGAGGTCTAGGGTTGAGTATAGCTCAGTGGTTGAAGGTCTAAAGATATCAAGTTGATCTGCAATAGATTGTTGATTTGGTGAGCACTTCAATGAACCAAACCCTAATTAGATTGCTTGGATTGGAGTGATATGATGGGCAAACGGTCTCAATACCGTTTGGAGCTCATCCAAACAGTCTCAAGACCGTTTGGTGGTCACCCAAGACCGTTTGGAGGTCTAGGGTTGAGTATGGTTAGGTGTTTGAAGGTCTAAAGGTACCAAGCTGTTATACAATGCAATGCTGATTTGGTGATCAATCCAATGATCCAAACCTTAATTGGATGGCTTGGATTTGAGTGATATGATGGGCAAACGGTCTCAAGACCGTTTGGAGGTCATCCAAACGACCTCAAGACCGTTTGGGGTCAGGTCATACCCAACTTGGATGATGGTTCAATGGTTTCAAAGCAACTAGTCTTACATTGATTAGTGTTGTTGAATCATCGATTCCAAACCCTAATTCAATTGAATCAAACCCTAATTGATGACCAATTGAGAGTTAATTAAGGGTCAAATAAGTTGAAGGTTGACCTATTTAAACTCAATTGAAGTATGGGTATAGGTCCAATTGATGATTGGTTCCATGAATCCAATGATTGAAGGAATCAACATTGGAAACCCTAATTTAATTGGATACCTTATGTCATTAAAGGTCCAATGGATCAAACCTTTTTGAAAACCTAATGTGATTAGGTGGGAGATACCTTTAATGGTACTAGTCATTAATGCATAGCAAATGCATGGATCCAATACATGATGTAAACCCTAATTGAGGCCGATTTCATGTATAACCCTATTAAGAGGTTGCCTACATGTGAAATCACTAATTAGGATGAATAGTAAACCCTAATTCCTTTGGATACCTTATGTAATGGAGGTCCAATGTGATGATGAATGTACTATTGATCCAATGATGGTTAGTAATGTTAACCAATGAAGGAACAAAGGTTAAAACCCTAATAGTACCTAAGTGATTAGTGTCAATTAAGGGATGAACCCTAATTGCTGATAAGATCAATGACTTGGTACACTATGTAAA
Source organism: Alisma plantago-aquatica (assembly GCA_963693085.1). Lineage (NCBI taxonomy): Eukaryota > Viridiplantae > Streptophyta > Magnoliopsida > Alismatales > Alismataceae > Alisma > Alisma plantago-aquatica. Next base: position 613,734,157 of record OY856413.1, read on the forward strand.
TCATAGTTGTATGTAATTGATTGAAGGGTTGATATGACCTAATCAAGTTAAGAAGCTGATAGCATGAATTCATACACGAATATGAATCATGTGGTGTATAAGGGTTATGATCCTTAATCAAAGAGATCATGAAACCCTAAACATTAACATAAACCCTAATTGACAGGGTTATTGAATTCAACCCTAGTTGAGGGTGATTCCATGTGAAACCCTAGTTGAGGGTGATTCCATGTGAAACCCTAGTTGAGGGTGATTCAATGTGAAACCCTAGTTGAGGGTGATTCCATGTGAAACCCTAGTTGAGGGTGATTCAATGTGAAACCCTAGTTGAGGGTGATTCCATGTGAAACCCTAGTTGAGGGTGATTCCATGTGAAACCCTAGTTGAGGGTGATTCAATGTGAAACCCTAGTTGAGGGTGATTCCATGTGAAACCCTAGTTGAGGTTGATTCAATGTGAAACCCTAGTTGAGGGTGATTCCATGTGAAACCCTAGTTGAGGGTGATTCCATGTGAAACCCTAATTGAGGGTGCATCCATGTGGAACCCTAGTTGAGGGTGATTTCATGAGAAACCCTAATTGGGAATGCATCCCTAATTGCTTATAGGACCAATGACTTGGTACCCTATGTTAATCATAGTTGTATGCATATGATTGAAGGGTTGATGTGACCTAATCAAGTTGAAAGGATCAAATAATAGAATTCATATATATATAAATATGATTCATGTGATGATCCTATGTAGCACGACCGTGCAAGGCAGCACGGCCGTGGCGACTTTACTCAACATGGCCGTGCAGGGTAGCACGGCCGTGGTAGCTTCACTTTGTACGACTGTGCAAGGTAGCACGACCGTGGTGGCCTATGCTTGACTTAGAGCTGAATTGAAAGTGACCTAACATGGTCGTTTTGTTAATTCTCAACTTAAGGATGAGAGAGATACTCAAACCTGATGATGATAATCATTTAATGATAATTGGTGAGAATAAATAAGTATGATTGAATACTTACGGTATAAATGTTGGCTCCTAGATGTGGGGAGCAATGAACTAGGGTTTGATCATTGATAATATGATCTTGAAAACCTAAATGGTTAATAATGGAAACCCCTATTCTTAATGAAGGGTAATGATATGTGAAAGAAAGCCTAATTGATGGTAAACCCTAACCCTGGTAAGGGAATAGTGGTGTTACCCTGTATTGCATGATGTGTTGTGAACTTGATAAGTCTATTATCATGTGTGATAATCATGCAGGTCTCATGAGGTGATGATCATAGCCAGGTATGAGCTATGATGTTTATTTGATAAGAATTGATTGGCCATATGTGCCATTATGTTTTTGTTACTTAGAAAGAAGTAACCAGATGAGTTGGGCTTGTAAGCCTTTGTTTTAAGTTGTTACCTAGTGAGAGGTGACAAGATGTGAATGGACTTGTGCGCCATGTGAATAAAGTTGTTGCCTAGTGAGAGGTGACAAGATGTGAATGGCCTTGTGCGCCATGTGAATAAAGTTGTTGCCTAGTGAGAGGTGACAAGATGTGAATGGCCTTGTGTGCCATGTGAATAAAGTTGTTGCCTAGTGAGAGGTGACAAGATGTGAATGGTTTTGTGAACCATGTGTGATGGAAATCCAAATCCTGGTAAAGGATTAAGGGTAATACCCTTGAATTATTAATACATTGTTTTTGCATGGTATTGATAGATAATTGATGTACTGCTATTATATGTGCTAACCATGCAGGTATCATGAGATGATGAGCATAGCCAGGTATGAGATATGATGTGTTATTAGTTTGAATTTGTTTATTGGGCCTTGTGTGCCATAATATACCTTGTGCCTGGTAAGAGGTGGCAAGAGAGTTAATGTGCATCAAGTGCCATGATGGATGCTTGTGTAGAAAGTATCATACTTACCTTGGTCAAATGACCTAAAGGTGTTAGTTACCTGAGAAAGAGGTAACAATGCTCAAGTGATGAACAAAGGGTTTGAATACCCAAGATTTCATGGTTATGGTATTGAAATTGTGAAAGGATGAGAAAAACCCAGTGGTGAAGTGAGGGATTAAGATCCCAACAGTTATGAAAAGAGTATGGCTACGGGCCATGACTCCACATTGATAATGCGAGGCTTTAGATATATGATCTAAGCCTGAAGAAAGTTAATGCAATGGTAATGATTCTGTTGTTTGAATAGATGTTATACATGTTCTTCCTATTCATTAAAGGATAAGTGACATGTTAATTCTATCAAGTTATAACTGCAATGCTTCTGATATAGAATAATGTTCTAATCTGTTAGACATTAAAATATTTGCTGTCAAATAGATATGATTCTCATGTTCATATTCATCTTCTCTAGTTGCAATAATAATGTTTCTGGTGGAGAGTTATATCTCTCGCTGGGGCAATTTTTATAATTGTCTCACCCCCGTGGGAACCACATTTTTAGGTGGACGCAGACGAGGAGACAGGAATCCTTCAGGAGGTGAAGGACATCAGCAGTAGCAGGGACAGCAGTAAAGTCTCAGGTGGAGACATTGACTGTCATGTCATGTTCAGATGTATATAGAAGTCCTATGTGTCGTCTCTGTACTCTCAGGTCCTTGGAGTAGTAGTTAATGATTTCGAGATTTTGGCTTAATGCCTCGAGGGTTTTATACTACATGTGTACAGTTAAGACAGAGTAGTTAATGTTTGTATTCCTCGAGAAGCAAAAGTACATGAGATGTATATATATGAACCAGGATGTAAAGTTTTACTTTGGTTCTGAATGAAAGAGTTTTCCTATGAATGGATCCCTTTGCAAAAAGTTTTAATTTTTAGTGATTTTCGCTAATCCGCTGCTTGATGAACGCTTCCGCATTAGTTAATCTTGTTTTCGCGAGACGGTCATCACAATTTAGTGGTATCAGAGCTCTAGGTTCGCTGAGTCTACAGAGACATAGGACTAAGGTATCGAGTCTGTGTTAGTGTCCTCCAGTATACCCTATAATGATTTCTGCTTGTGCAGAGAAAGGGTAAAGTTTTAAAATGACTGGAGAGCACAAGGAACACATTGCTTAGAGCAATGTTGTTGCACCAAGAAGTGGTGCAAGGATCATGCAAGAATAGAATGAGTGCCTGAGAATCCCCATTATGACCTGATCAGGATAGAGAATCCTATGATCATGCTCTTGTTGGGCAGATTAGGGCAACAATAATGCATATAGGGGACTGGATACTAGCTTTACAATCTAGGTTATCAGTCCTTAATACAGAAAGTTTGAGCTTTAAAAGAGTTCCTAAATGACTTAGTCATGTTGGAACAAGGGAAAATCATGTGTGTATAATGATATGAAAAGCAAGGAATGTGATAGCATGTAAGTGCATACTACTTGATCTCAGTATTTGTAAACCCTGGCCAGGTATACAACTATTGATGATAAAGTGAGTATGGAAACTCTTAGATTGGTATCTTTTGATTGCCCTGATCAAGCAATCATTCTGAAACAATCTAGAGAGTATAATGAAAACAAAAGGGAAGAGCTATGTGAACATTCCCAACTAATAGGAAGAGCTATGTGAACATTCCTAATCAAAAGGGAAGAGCTATGTGAACATTCCCAATTAAAAGGAAAAGCTATGTGAACATTCCTAATCAAAAGGGAAGAGCTATGTGAACATTCCCAATTAAAAGGAAAAGCTATGTGAACATTCCTAATCAAAAGGGAAGAGCTATGTGAACATTCCCAATTAAAAGGAAAAGCTATGTGAACATTCCCAACTAATAGGAAGAGCTATGTGAACATTCCTAATCAAAAGGGAAGAGCTATGTGAACATTCCCAACTAATAGGAAGAGCTATGTGAACATTCCTAATAAAAAAGGAAGAGCTATGTGAACATTCCCAACTAATAGGAAGAGCTATGTGAACATTCCTAATCAAAAGGGAAGAGCTATGTGAACATTCCCAACTAATAGGAAGAGCTATGTGAACATTCCTAATAAAAAAAGGGAAGAGCTATGTGTCATTCCCAATCAAAAAGGGAAAGCTATGTGTCATCCCCAACAAAAAGGGAAGAGCTATGTGTCATTCCCAATCAAAAAGGGAAAAGCTATGTGGCATTTCCAACTAATAAGAAGAACTATGTGAACAATCCCAATTACATAGAGTTTGTTAAAGGATTACTGAGTAAATTATCTTTGTTAGATATATATGTTGTTCCTTTTGATAAATATTCTTGAGTGATTATTGAAGTATGTTCTTTTATGCTTCTTCCTTTCAATGATATGGACATCATATGTTAGGGGTTTATGCTCTGCATAAACATTGATGAGGTTGAACTAATGAAAGGAGCCTTGTGTGGAATTACAGAATTCATAATATCTCCAGGATATTAAGATGATATGTGGAGACTTGAGGGCATGATTAATGAACAATATGTTCCTCCTTTTTCTGGGATTTCGAGGACGAAATCCTTGTTAGGGGTTTATAATTTGTAACATCCCTGACCTGGGTTATGATTTAACCCAAGATGTTTTGCCTAATAAGGTTAAGTAGGTTCTTAATCTTATCTTGGGAAAAGTAATTATGCCTCATAAGAAACTTATGTTTCAATTTTGGTCCTGTTTGAGCAATGTTGAAGCAATGTTTGCTTATTTTGGACCAAAGTGCAAATTACCCAAGTTGAGGGGTTAAATTGCAAATGTTGCATGGTAAGATGTTCCTCTGATGTTGAGACATCATAAGAATGAATATGATGTAGTGGTATGGTTTTCACAAGCTTGGGCACCAAGATTAAGCTTGTAAAGCAATGTTGTGCATTAAAACCTAGTTTTGGTGAAAAGTGCAATTTACCCAAACCTAGGGTTCAATATGCAAATTACCACTTCAATAAGGTCCCTAATGTTTCTTGGAATCATGTAGAGAAAATAAAATGAGATGGGTGCCTCATTTGAATTAAGTTGGAGGAGAGAGAATCTTGATATTAAAATAATCAAGATTAATGCCTAATTGAAACCCTAATTTGATTTAGGGCAAAAATGAATAAAAATAATTGAAGGGCTTTCAACCAAAATATTTTGGGTTGATTTTGAATAAGGATGAACGTTCCTTTGCTAAGATAAGGAACGAAAATATCCTAAGTAGGTGAAATTCCACTCACCTTATTATAAGAAAAAGAAAACCCACTCACATATGGATATTAATATAATAAGCATTAAGGTGCTTAATTTGATTTTCTTTAAATCAAGGATAATGAAGGAGAATTAAAGGCAAAGGAAGGTGCCTCGTCCTTAAGGGATTTGAGGGGGAAGAGGCGGACATATTTTTGGAATTTAATGCATTTTAATAATGCATTTTCTCTCTCATCAATTTCCTTATAAAAGTGCATTTTTCAAGCCAAATGAAAGGCTATTTCGGATTTTCTTCTTCCCCTTGCTTGCAAAACCGACCAAGGAGCTAGGGAGGAGCAGGGAGCACGTCCCCAACCTGTGGGTGAGCCCTTGACCTTCGTTCTCCTTGATTTCATGGTGGAAATCGAAAATAAATTATGGATTCCTTCTAATTTCGATCTCCTCTTCAACCCTAGCCAACTTTTGCAATCAAAAGCTTGAGGACGAGCCTAGGGGGAGTTGCAAGAGCTTCATCCACTATTAATGGCGTGAGCTTGGAGCTTTGGAGCTCAATTGGAGGCGGTTTTTATAACTCAAACCCTTAAACATTGCTATTGCATCAATTCTCTATGCTTTGTTGATTGATTTCTTCAATATTGATGCACTCTTGTTTCTTGCTGCAATTTCCATCAAGAACGGTTGCTGTTCTTGGTTGTTCGAAGGAAGGGGATGATGACATCATCCTAGATGCTTATCCAAAGAAAATTACCAAGCAAAACCGTTTTGATAGCTACTCCAAATCGTTTTAATTTGATTGGTTATGCGGTTTCAGCAAACCGTTTAAGGGCAAACGGTTTGAGACCGTTTGGGGGCAAACGGTCTCAAGACCGTTTGAGTGCGTTGACCAAGCGTTGACCGTTTGGGAATTTTGTTCCTAATTATGTAGGATGATAACCCTACAAATTTGAGGGATTAACTCCAAAGGAATCGAGAGTTGAAGGCCAATCAATTAGGCAATCGAATTGAATTATGTGCTGATTTTCAACCTGATTAACTTGACCTTCTTGAGAAAACGGTCTCAAGACCGTTTGAGTGCGTTGACCAAGCGTTGACCGTATGAGATTTTTGATCCTAATTATGTTGGCTAATGACTCACCAAGTTTTATGGGTTAACTCCCAAGGAATCGTGAGTTGAAGCCTAATCAATTAGGGAAACCTAATTGGATTAAGTGCTGATTTTCAACCTGATCAACTTGACCGGCTTGGGCAAACGGTCTCAAGACCGTTTGAGTGCGTTGACCAAGCGTTGACCGTATGAGATTTTTGTTTATAATGATGTTGGTTAATGACCCTCCAAATTGGATGGATTAATTCCAAACGAGTCATGAGTTGAAGGCTAATCAATTGGGCTAACCCTAATTGAAATCAGTGCTGAAATCACAATGAGCTAATTTGCGATTTTGGGTTGATTAGCCCAAACGGTCTCAAGACCATTTGGGGGATCATCCAAACGGTCTCAAGACCGTTTGGGGTCACCTCAAGACCGTTTGGAGGTCTGGGGTCAAGTATAGTTGACCAATTGAAGGTTCAAAGGTACTAATCATATTGCAATGTAGTGCTGATTTGTTGATCAACTTGATAGACCAATCCATGATGATTTTTCACTAGAATCCAAAGGTTGGATGGGCCAAACGGTCTCAAGACCGTTTGGAGCTCATCCAAACGGTCTCAAGACTGTTTGGTGGTCACCCAAGACCGTTTGGAGGTCTAGGGTTGAGTATAGTTCAGTGGTTGAAGGTCTAAAGATATCAAGTTGATCTGCAATAGATTGCTGATTTGGTGAGCACTTCAATGAACCAAACCCTAATTAGATTGCTTGGATTGGAGTGATATGATGGGAAAACGGTCTCAAGACCGTTTGGAGCTCATACAAACAGTCTCAAGACCGTTTGTTGGTCACCCAAGACCGTTTGGAGGTCTAGGGTTGAGTATGGTTAGGTGTTTGAAGGTCTAAAGGTACCAAGCTGTTATACAATGCAATGCTGATTTGGTGATCAATCCAATGATCCAAACCTTAATTGGATGGCTTGGATTTGAGTGATATGATGGGAAAACGGTCTCAAGACCGTTTGGAGGTCATCCAAACGACCTCAAGACCGTTTGGGGTCAGGTCATACCCAACTTGGATGATGGTTCAATGGTTTCAAAGCAACTAGTCTTACATTGATTAGTGTTGTTGAATCATCGATTCCAAACCCTAATTCAATTGAATCAAACCCTAATTGATGACCGATTGAGGGTTAATTAAGGGTCAAATAAGTTGAAGGTTGACCTATTTAAACTCAATTGAAGTATGGGTATAGGTCCAATTGATGATTGGTTCCATGAATCCAATGATTGAAGGAATCAACATTGGAAACCCTAATTCAATTGGATACCTTATGTCATTAAAGGTCCAATGGATCAAACCTTTTTGAAAACCTAATGTGATTAGGTGGGAGATACCTTTAATGGTACTAGTCATTAATGCATAGCAAATGCATGGATCCAATACATGATGTAAACCCTAATTGAGGCCGATTTCATGTATAACCCTATTAAGAGGTTGCCTACATGTGAAATCACTAATTAGGATGAATAGTAAACCCTAATTCCTTTGGATACCTTATGTAATGGAGGTCCAATGTGATGATGAATGTACTATTGATCCAATGATGGTTAGTAATGTTAACCAATGAAGGAACAAAGGTTAAAACCCTAATAGTACCTAAGTGATTAGTGTCAATTAAGGGATGAACCCTAATTGATGATAAGATCAATGACTTGGTACACTATGTAAATCATAGTTGTATGTAATTGATTGAAGGGTTGATATGACCTAATCAAGTTAAGAAGCTGATAGCATGAATTCATACACGAATATGAATCATGTGGTGTATAAGGGTTATGATCCTTCATCAAAGAGATCATGAAACCCTAAACATTAACATAAACCCTAATTGAGAGGGTTATTGAATTCAACCTTAGTTGAGGGTGATTCCATGTGAAACCCTAGTTGAGGGTGATTCCATGTGAAACCCTAGTTGAGGGTGATTCAATGTGAAACCCTAGTTGAGGGTGATTCCATGTGAAACCCTAGTTGAGGGTGATTCAATGTGAAACCCTAGTTGAGGGTGATTCCATGTGAAACCCTAGTTGAGGGTGATTCCATGTGAAACCCTAGTTGAGGGTGATTCAATGTGAAACCCTAGTTGAGGGTGATTCCATGTGAAACCCTAGTTGAGGTTGATTCAATGTGAAACCCTAGTTGAGGGTGATTCAATGTGAACCCCTAGTTGAGGGTGATTCCATGTGAAACCCTAATTGAGGGTGCATCCATGTGGAACCCTAGTTGAGGGTGATTTCATGAGAAACCCTAATTGGGAATGCATCCCTAATTGCTTATAGGACCAATGACTTGGTACCCTATGTTAATCATAGTTGTATGCATATGATTGAAGGGTTGATGTGACCTAATCAAGTTGAAAGGATCAAATAATAGAATTCATATATATATAAATATGATTCATGTGATGATCCTATGTAGCACGACCGTGCAAGGCAGCACGGCCGTGGCGACTTTACTCAGCACGACCGTGTAGGGTAGCACGGTCGTGGTAGCTTCACTTTGTACGACCGTGCAAGGTAGCACGACCGTGGTGGCCTATGCTTGACTTAGAGCTGAATTGAAAGTGACCTAACATGGTCGTTTTGTTAATTCTCAACTTAAGGATGAGAGAGATACTCATACCTGATGATGATAATCATTTAATGATAATTGGTGAGAATAAATAAGTATGATTGAATACTTACGGTATAAATGTTGGCTCCTAGACGTGGGGAGCAATGAACTAGGGTTTGGTCATTGATAATATGATCTTGAAAACCTAAATGGTTAATAATGGAAACCCCTATTCTTAATGAAGGGTAATGATATGTGAAAGAAAGCCTAATTGATGGTAAACCCTAACCCTGGTAAGGGAATAGTGGTGTTACCCTGTATTGCATGATGTGTTGTGAACTTGATAAGTCTATTATCATGTGTGATAATCATGCAGGTCTCATGAGGTGATGATCATAGCCAGGTATGAGCTATGATGTTTATTTGATAAGAATTGATTGGCCATATGTGCCATTATGTTTTTGTTACTTAGAAAGAAGTAACCAGATGAGTTGGGCTTGTAAGCCTTTGTTTTAAGTTGTTACCTAGTGAGAGGTGACAAGATGTGAATGGCCTTGTGTGCCATGTGAATAAAGTTGTTGCCTAGTGAGAGGTGACAAGATGTGAATGGCCTTGTGCGCCATGTGAATAAAGTTGTTGCCTAGTGAGAGGTGACAAGATGTGAATGGCCTTGTGCGCCATGTGAATAAAGTTGTTGCCTAGTGAGAGGTGACAAGATGTGAATGGCCTTGTGCGCCATGTGAATAAAGTTGTTGCCTAGTGAGAGGTGACAAGATGTGAATGGTTTTGTGAACCATGTGTGATGGAAATCCAAATCCTGGTAAAGGATTAAGGGTAATACCCTTGAATTATTAATACATTGTTTTTGCATGGTATTGATAGATAATTGATGTACTGCTATTATATGTGCTAACCATGCAGGTATCATGAGATGATGAGCATAGCCAGGTATGAGCTATGATGTGTTATTAGTTTGAATTTGTTTATTGGGCCTTGTGTGCCATAATATACCTTGTACCTGGTAAGAGGTGGCAAGAGAGTTAATGTGCATCAAGTGCCATGATGGATGCTTGTGTAGAAAGTATCATACTTACCTTGGTCAAATGACCTAAAGGTGTTAGTTACCTGAGAAAGAGGTAACAATGCTCAAGTGATGAACAAAGGGTTTGAATACCCAGGATTTCATGGTTATGGTATTGAAATTGTGAAAGGATGAGAAAAACCCAGTGGTGAAGTGAGGGATTAAGATCCCAACAATTATGAAAAGAGTATGGCTACGGGCCATGACTCCACATTGATAATGCCATGCTTTAGATATATGATCTAAGCCTGAAGAAAGTTAATGCAGTGGTAATGATTCTGTTGTTTGAATAGATGTTATACATGTTCTTCCTATTCATTAAAGGATAAGTGACATGTTAATTCTATCAAGTTATAACTGCAATGCTTCTGATATAGAATAATGTTCTAATCTGTTAGACATTAAAATATTTGCTGTCAAATAGATATGATTCTCATGTTCATATTCATCTTCTCTAGTTGCAATAATAATATTTCTGGCGGAGAGTTATATCTCTCGCTGGGGCAATTTTTATAATTGTCTCACCCCCGTGGGAACCACATTTTTAGGTGGACGCAGACGAGGAGACAAGAATCCTTCAGGAGGTGAAGGACATCAGCAGTAGCAGGGACAGCAGTAAAGTCTCAGGTGGAGACATTGACTGTCATGTCATGTTCAGATGTATATAGAAGTCCTATGTGTCGTCTCTGTACTCTCAGGTCCTTGGAGTAGTAGTTAATGATTTCGAGATTTTGGCTTAATGCCTCGAGGGTTTTATACTACCTGTGTACAGTTAAGACAGAGTAGTTAATGTTTGTATTCCTCGAGAAGCAAAAGTACATGAGATGTATATATATGAACCAGGATGTAAAGTTTTACTTTGGTTCTGAATGAAAGAGTTTTCCTATGAATGGATCCCTTTGCAAAAAGTTTTAATTTTTAGTGATTTTCGCTAATCTGCTGCTTGATGAACGCTTCCGCATTAGTTAATCTTGTTTTCGCGAGACGGTCATCACATGCATGGTTAGTATACACAATCATCATGGATTAACAGAAGGATCATATTATCAAACATAGAGCAACATTGATTATTATATGCTTTATCATTCATGCCTCAAACATGTGATTATAGACATAGGTCATACCATCATGTGAAGCAGCTCATATACTTCCAAGCTTATCATTTACTCCTCATTATATATACATGATTCAAGATGATCATAAACACATGTAATATCATGTCATTAGAGTTTCAGATATGTCATGCTTACCTATGTGCGTTCTACTATACCAACCACCTTACCATTACCAAACATGTCAAAGGTTCACGAACCATGAACCATAACTCTTAACAACAAGATATAATCGCATGATAAGGAACTATCATGTGGATTTTCGGGTGGAACATGACCTTCACTATAAGTGCCCGCTACCCTCACAAGAAGTGTGACGGGCAGGGCACCCTCACTAGAAGTGGTATCGGGCAGGGTACTTTCCTCATATCGCCCAAGCACTTCAGCCTCATATCGGCCAAGCAAACTAGTTACATAACAGCCAAGTACTCAACAAGGGTGTCGGGCTATCACCTCAGGGTATATCGTGCAACCAACTGTATCAGGCAACCAGGGTATAACAGCTGCAAAGTCTAGCGTGCAGCTAAGTCTATGGGGCATGTCGTGCATCAAGTGTGTCGTGCATCCATGGATGTCGGGCATCCAGAGGTGTTGTGCACCTATGTGTCGTGGAACCAAGGTTGGGGTTACCATTTATCACCATATCGGGCATCACCACCAAACCATGATGCCCAACACAAAGCTAGCCCACAACTTCATAACGTTCAAGGCATATCAGGCACCAAACTACCACCCATGTTATGTGTATCGGGCAGGGCACTCAACAAGGCATAATGCCCTACAACCAAGGGTATCGTCCAACCAAGCCAGCATCATCCTACCGGTCAACACACAAGGCAAGGACCAAGGTGTAACGCCCAACACAAAGCTCGTCATATCAACCCAAAACTCTTAGATCAAGAGAGGGTATCGGGCAACACCATCCCCCAGCCATATCGTGCAAGATACAAGATCATCATAATCAACCTTAAGCACAAGGGCACCAAACCCTAGATTGATAAAGAAGATTGGCTCACCTCTCAACAACCAAGAGAGAGGGGTCTTGCACAACCTCTATCACAATTCGGGCCACCATAAGGATCAACCTCAACATAGGTCTACATCCACCACAAAGCTCACCTCTCGAGTCCATGGTGAGAGGAGGGTGTTTCTCAAGCAACTAGAACACAAGCTCACCTCTCAACTTCAATGAGAGAGGGGTGTTGCTCATATCACTAGAGCTCAAGCTCACTCCTCTAGACCAAGGAGGGAAAGGAGTTTTGCTTAACAAGGAAACCCTAAAGCATGGTTCGGCCAACTAGGTGTAACTAAGCAAGAAACATATCTAGCAACATACAAAGCCAATTATGATCATAGGAAGGCATACAAGGATATAGAAGAAAGTAATATGATTAGGGTTAGGAATTATGTAACCCGCCTTAAGCAAGCTCCAAGCTCCAAGCTCCACCTCAAGAAGGAGAACAAAGCACTCTAGGGTTTGGCCACCACTAGAGGAAGAAGAAGAAGACTCCAAGATAAGGATCGGCCACCAAGCTTGCAAAGGAAGAGGTGTTGTGCAACCAAGGGAGAAGGGAAACTAAGGAACTAAAGGGATCCTTAGCAAGAGAAAGAAGGTACATATAGGAGATGATGGAGGAGAAACCAAGGTAAGACAAGGCAAGGTGTCGCCCACCTAGGGACACTTGTCCATTGGCAATGCCATCACTCTAACTTGCCTTAAACACATGTCCAAGACCATTGCCACATGCAAGCATCAAGCACCAAGTGTCCACTAGTGGTGACACAAACGAGGTCAAAGAGGTCAAATGGGTCCATGGGCGACACACCCCAACTCCATGGCCGACACACCACCTAGGCGACACACTCAGGCCGACACAACCATGGCCGACGCACCACCTAGGCGACACACTCAGGCCGACACAACCATGGCCGACACACCTAGGCCGACACAAGGTCAAGCAAGTAAGGGCAAGGTTCAAGCAAGGCATCTCAAGGACCAACAAGCTCATCCAAGCCCAAAGCAACCCCAAGCAATGAGCCCAACCCTTCCTCTCAACACTAGAGGAAGCAAGGAGAGTGACAAACTTGTTCAACAACCCTAGGCTTGGGTTAATTGCAAGTAGCACCTCCAACTCTCAACAAAGCACAAACAAACCCTAATTACCACTAAATGTGATTAGCAAGCAACTAAACACCAGGGTTAAGCAAAGCAAACAGGATAATCCCTAAACGGAGGTCAGGGTCCTTACATACATGTAACGTGGAAATAATGATAAAATATAGAAAGATGTTTTATGGGTTTTTTCTTATGAGGGTAACCCTAGATGGAAGTAGGATTGGGTTACCTTATTGGGTCAAGGGACATAGAAACCCTAGAAGAAGGTTGTAGTCTCAAACCCGAACCCTAAACCATAAGCCTCTGAAATGGAAGTAGAACGGGTAAAATGGTAACCCCACCCATATGAACCCTAATTAGGATAAGAAAATGAGAATTAAGAAAAATGTAAATAGGTCTATGTGCCCCAATCTTCCATGCATGAATGTGGAGAGATTTATGCATGATGCATGTGAAAAGTTTTGAACATACATGATAAACATAAGTGACCAATGGTTATACATGAAAATGAAGATATAAATATAACATACTTAAACCCCCATGCTATCTCTAGAAGTTTGAATATTGAAAGAAAATCATTAGATGACTATGATCAAGCCCCTGGAAGAGAAGGTGAGAAAAGATCAAGCCCCTGGAGGGGAAGGTCGCAAGGGATCAAGCCCCTAGAGGGGAAGATCGAGCAAGTCAAGCCCATGAGTGGGAATACCGACATGACACCAAGCCCTAGATTGGGAAGGTGGTCTGAGTCTATAGTCTAGACAAGCCCTAGATGGGGAAGGTCACAAAAGGTCAAGCCCCTGATTGGGAAGGCCAGTAAGGCACCAAGACCTTGGAGGGGAAGGTGGTCAAGTCCATTACAGAGACAAAACCCCATGAGGATATCCTAGAGATTAAGCAAACAAGGGTTGAGACGTTATAATAAAAAACAATGCATATATATATATATATATGTGTATGTGTGTGTGTGTGTGTGTGTGTGTGTGTGTGAGTTAGGTGACTCAGTCTTCAATGCATGTGCATGGAGAACAAAACATTAATGCAAAAAGTTTTAAGAAATATAAGCAACCTATGAATAATGCATTTATGAATGTAACTTGCTCATGCCATGTATCGATCTCTGGTGAGTTAAAGAGCATGGTTGAATAAAGTCATCATGGGGATGACTGGTGATCAAGCCCCGAACGGAAGATCACATCATGGCCAGCTCGAAATGGAAAGCATATGTTATGAAATGTCTAATGCAGGGACCAAACCCTTAGAGAGGGTTCCCTAAAGAGAGGCTCCCCTAAGAGAGGGTACACCACTGAGAAAAGAGGATAAGGATGGTGAGGTTAAAATAAGAAATGCTTATTAATGGGATTAAGAGAGACATTCTCTCCCCCTTTCCCATGCCCGTGACGGAGGCCAAATGTCTGGGAGGGTGGTAAATCAAGGTGGCAGTTGGGATTCGAATTCGGGTCCCTTTGTTAGGGGACACCGTGCTTGACCACTTGAGCCACTCCTTGTCAGCTAGAAATGGTTATTTAGTTTGCACTAAAAGATGATAATATGAAACTTTTAGAGCTTGGTGTCCCGACCTAGAGTGGATCAACCCAAGAGCGGGAAAAGGACCTACAGGGGAGGCAACACCCTAAGATCTAATAGTCAAGTTGTGTCTACAGAGCCTAACCTCCTCTTGTGAGCCAAGAAGGCACCTAGGTTAGGACCTTACCTATAAATATGATTTGACTAAATCAATTTAAAGATTGAGGTAACCATGAATGTCACCTAATATAAAATACAAAACACATATATTGAGTATGATTCTTTAAACCCAAGTATGCCATCTTTGAGGAACATGAGGAAAAGTATGGAAGTAGTTGATAATATGAGACCAAGTCGGTAATGGAAAGTCATCATGAGCCCAATGGGGGGACGTAAAATGAATAATGAGCATCATAAGAGATGGAGAAAATCTGATTTAAATAATTACATATGAAAATAATGAGCTCTCGATAAACCCTTGGGAAGAGTAGATCCCTAAGTCAATCCTAAGGTCAAGTAGAGAGTATTAAAGATACATGAGACCAATGGGATTGGGGGTTGATTGTTCCCTGAATGCATGTGTGACACCCTTTGCCACACAAAATGAGATTACTCAAAATGAAACCAAGGAAGGAAGATTAAACAAACATATTACTATAAAATATAGAAAATTAAAACCGTTTTTTCATAAAACTATCAAACAGCAAGAACCTTTACATATCAGTCCTTTCATGCTTGAAAGCACTTACTGTGTGTGCCATCAATGTATTACCAAAGAACATGTTCCAGAATATAATACATGTATCCAATACATTTGTATACAAAATGGCACACAAGCAAACCACATATGGAAAGCACGTCCACAAAACATCTACAAAACATCCCCAAGGACCCGAGTGTACATGCACAACTTTAGGACTCTATCAACAAAAGACATCCAACAACACTCTCAACCTTGTCAGCTACTGCCTCTCTTGTTGCTCCTCAACCTTTGATGCACGATCAATACCTCCTCGTACACGTTCAACTAAAAAGGAAGTGGGAAACCCACAAGGTGAGATTCCAAATCTCAGCGGGAGATATAACTCTCCACCAACTCTATTATTGTCATAATTAAAGCAACAGTAAAGTTACAACTATAAGAGGCAGGAAATCATTATTAACAACATGAGCAATTTGTAAAAGAGTGAAATCACCCCTTTACTAAAAATTTGAAATATCAAACCTCCAATCCCAACATACTCAAAAGGTTTGTTGTAACAAGTGTAAAATTTTCAAATCTTCATTTATATGGTATGCAAAAGACCATTGGAAAGCAACGGAATAAAGAATAACTGACTATAATCAATTTCATAAAAGGTTATACAAGAATACATCATTCTCCCTTTAGGGTTTACATCAATATACACAAACATGATCTAGATAGAGGGAATTCTAACTACTACAATCTTGTCTCCAAGAAACATCTCCATCAGCTAGGTCCAAGCCAAAGCTATGTTCTCCTTGTCTCGTCTATCACCTTGCTCAGCACCTAGGTGGTTGGGAAGGCACTCAGCAAAAGGGAAAGGGAAGAAAAGTATGTGCCACAAAGCAAGTCTAGGATAACAAGACAAGTAAAGCAAGTAAAAATAGGCTAGGGTTCACCATATGATGAAGATATAAGAGTATGAGGCTATGTTCAAAAGAAACTTACCATTAACAATTATATTAAAAAGGATTGCATGTAAGATAATTATGTATACCTAACTAAGTAGGGTTGAGGTACCTACCAAACCTCTAGCCTATAGGTGAGGGGAGAATAAGACATTCCCAATAACCTACACAATATTATAGGGGAGAATAAAAACATTCCCCAGGGCGATTAAATACTTGTCATCTGTGGGTGGTTGTACATAAGTATCACTACTTTAAATTAAACAAAACATAAATCTACATGCTAGAAAAGTAGTCATGGCAAGAGTAATCAAAATAATCAACAAGCATGGCAGTGGGGTGTAATACCCAAACAAGATGACTTCATAATAGTTTTGAGGCATAAATACATTAGGTTTCAAGAATAGGGAATTAGGTTCAATTAGGCCTCATTAGGAAAGAATAGGTTAAGGCATAAAATTTCCCAACTAAGGTGTTAGATGCACATACCTCTTCCTTAGAGTCCTAAAAACCACTTTTCAGGACCTTTAAACGAGATCAGGGTCTACTTTCCAAATATCATAACCATGTTCATGTATTAGAACTAAATTCATTCATTAAGGACTTAAAACCCCAAAGTTACCAACTTTTTACACAAAACATTGATTTAGAGTTTAAAATCATCACTACTGTCTTTATTAGGTTTTCATGATCAAAATAACATATAATTTTGTATATTTTGGAGTTATGAAGATTAAAGTGTATTTTTGGTGACTTTTAGCTAATTAATTCATTTTCTAGAAAATCACCTTCAACAAAACCCAAAATCAACCTTTGGAAATATTTTTATTAGAAATAGCACATTTTTCCAGTTTGGAACATACTTTATTTTTAATTTTGGACAAATGGTTAGTTATGATTTATTGAAACCCAGTTAACCAGAAAATGGCACGTAGGCAAATCAATTTGAAAAACCGAGAGAGAGAGAGAGAGAGAGAGAGAGGTCGGACCCGTGACTTGGCCCAATGGAAAGCATCCAAGTCAGAGGTCCATGCTCAACTAGCGTTGGTCAAAGTCGAGAAAGCAAAAATTAAAAGGACAAGAATGCCCTCGCATGAAACAGAGACAAAAATAAGGGAGAGTAGAGGGTAAAATTTTCATTTGACCAGGGGGTTTCTTCCCCACTTTCCCCGCACCATGAATCTGAGTAGCAAGCTACTTCTTGTGTGAGTTTTGGGCAAAACCTATATACTCGATGAAACTCGACGTTCAAGTAACCAAAAGAATGAGGAGAAGATGGCAAATTCAAACATACCTCCAATTCGGCAAGAGATGAAGTGAGGAGAGAGAGAAGCGCCAGAAGTCCAGAGCCTTCAGCCACTCGTTTGGGGGTCAAATAATGATGGAACAAGAAATTGAGGGGTGCGTTGAGTTGCAAAGACTCCCGGGAAGCCAATGGTAGGGATATATAGGTGAGGAAAAACCAACTAGGGTTTATGAGTTTGGGATGAGAGAAGAGTTTCAGGAGATTTATGGCTTTCTAAAATATTCATCAAATTCACAAAACTTTGGTATAATCTTGTGCAGAATTGAAAGAGGAGTCCAATGAGCAAAAAATCTCATGATTTGGTTAAGAAAAGAGAGAGATAATTGAGTTTTAAGATTTCGAAAAAAAGTCTTATGTTTCCAACCCGAGTCGAGGTAGAAGACGACCCGGGCCCGTCCGATCAGTGGACACGGGTCTACAGGTCACTCTCAGTCATTGGATTGAGTGTGGGTTGTACATATAGCGTGACATTTAATTTTTTTCTAATCCTATTCTAAATCGACTAAAGTGATATTGTATTAATTAAAGAATTTTTTTTCCTCATTTGGATGCCCAAACGACTCCCAAATTTGATGAAACTTGATACCCTAGCTATATTTGAGGTGTAGAATCCGAATCTAGAGTTTATTTTTCATTTTGAGAAACTTAAACTAGATAATTAGGCAATTCTTTATTTTTTTCTCTCTTCATTTATGAATCTAAGATTATACAAATATGATGAAATTTCACCCACGTCTCAATTAATGTCTTAGATACGATTTTGCCATTAATTGATCATGTTTATGTTATTTATTTAATTAATGATCAAAATGAAGGTTCTACACACTTTCTCTCTCCTACTTTCTCACATTATCCATATATCATCCAAATTAGTTGAAAACTTGCCCAGAGGCTTATTTTCCTATTTAGATTATGAATTTGAAATTAGTTTTCCAATTTGAGGACATTAAGTATTTTATTTCTCTTTCTTGGCTTATTTCCTATTTTCCCTTAATAAAGACTTATATATATGTATGTATATATACATATATATACATATATATATATATAGAGAGAGAGAGAGTCATGCTAGAATACACTCGAGTATACAGATCGCACGAATACACTCAAGTGTGTTTGCATATCAAGACTACTTTTTGCAAAATGTAAACCATTGATCTTCACCGTCATATTATAACGAGGCTACATACAAATTTTGAGCCCATTTTGATAGTGTAAGTCACTCATTCAAGGGGAAAAAAATCGATGCGCTAAACTAATTTGAAATACATAATTTTTGCAGTCTTCATAACATGACCTATAAATGTCCAAATGTGCTCAAATTTTGTGTATGAGCTATTCACAAGATGTTTAAGAAGATCAACGGATTAGATTTTTAGAAAAAAATATATCATGAAAAAGTACTTGAGTGTATTCTGCTCTGAATACACTCGAGTGTATTCTATCCTGACTCTCTTATATATATATACTTTCCAAATTGGGTGATACTTGGCCCTTAAGTAACTTTTAGTTCAGGGAACGAATATTGGGTATCAAATTATCTTGCAGGTTTTCCTTTTATGATTTTTGAGCCATATGTTTCACATTATCATCTTTTATCCAATCATTACACTTATCACCTCCTTTATGTATATTTTGGGATTTCTCTTCTTTTTCCTTATTCTAAAAGAAGTCTTAGAAAGCTCTAGCACGAATTTATTTGTCCTTTTTATCACTTAAGTGGACAATTACACATCATGCCCATTACTTAGATTTCTACTGAGGTAATTGTGTGTTAAACCTCTTTATTGGAATAAAAGGTGAACAAATGTTCACTAAACCATTATATTCTCCACCAATTAAACCAAATGACCATATAGGATAGAAATGAAAGGAAAATATGGGGAAGAGGGCCAAAGACAAAATGTCCAGGATTCAGTATGTTACAACACTCCACCCCTTAAAAAGGATTTCGTCCCAAAAATCACAAGCAAGGAGGGAAGGTGAAGGTGCAACATCTCATCACCAAACTTCTGTTGTTCCACCAACCATAACTTCCACCAAACGACTCATCAACATATACTTCACAAGAATCTCAACATAGGTTAGGTTTTCGAGGATCACCTAGGGTTCCACTATTAAGATTATTTTTATGAGATTTAACATTATTAACATTTTTGGCTCATTAGCATTATATTTATTAGGATATCACATTATCATTATTACTCTTTTAATTATGTCATGTCATATTCACTTGGTTGCCAAAAAGAATTATATTTCATTATTATGCACAATTAGAGGTTACTCAATTATCTCAATATATTTGATCATTAATAATTTGTATTTACACTTCATTATACTCATATTATCATTATATTAATTATAACAAATTATCTTACACGTGATAAGATATTTTAACTAGTTTTTTTATTAAGTCTACAATTAATCCAAATTATGTCACATTAATTAATTATATGTATATTAAACATTGTCACATTACCTTTCTTATTCACATTAATGTCATCATTATTCATTTTCTCATATTTATTCACTTCTTATTATTGATTATGCATATTTATGTGAATTCAGTTACTTCTTATCCATATTGAAGTCATTAAGTGAACCAGGTTGGACATATTACATATTAATGAATTGATTTGCATTAGGTGATTAATTAGGTGTGTATTAGAGGACAAGGTGATATGCATTTCATATTAATTAATCTATGATTAGGTGAATATATATCATTTATGTCTTTCAAAGTTTTTTTTTAGGAAAGGTTATGTCATATATTAAAACACATCAAAGCAAGCAAACACATGCTTATGTGAGTACCTTACAAGATGTTGATAATATCGTAGACTAGAAATAAAAACTGAAAACATTCATGCCTAGATGAGATAAAAGCAATGTTTTGTTGAAGTGGGGGAGGCACCCCTTAACAAGCCTCTAGATGATATAAAGAAGATAATCCCAAGTTTGTTAAAAAATGCTTTCTCCTGAAATTTTAATCAAAGTTGTTGCTAAACTATACTGACACCTGTTTCATCATCAACCATAGCTTTGAGATCACACAAAAATTTTGCTTCAGATTCTCCTTCATCAGATTCGTCATGTCCTCCTTCGACTTGGTTACTTGCATTTTGTTAGAATGTAAAGATCTGCATCTATTTGTGATATAATATTTTGTTCCAGTTTTTTGTTGTTGTTGAATATTCCGTTGTTTCTTTCTTTCCAGAGATTCCAACTGATTGTGGTGAAAATATCACTACTGTTGAAGTTTTTGTAATGTCTATTTGGAGTGGTTTGTAAGGGGAAAGTTGCTTCCTTGAGGTCAGGAAGGCAGTTTCGTGTAAAATGTGTGAAGATTTTTTGCAAGAAGATACACTTGAAAAAGATGTGATCAACTGAGTCACTGTTTTTTTCGCAAAGTGGGCATCTGAAAGGACCAATAAAGCCTTTTTTGTAATGTTTTCACCTGTGAGTAGTTTGTTTTGTAGTAAAAGCCAAAGGAATGTTTTATATTTTTGTGGCCATTTCTATTTCCAAATTTTTGTTGTTGATGGGGATAAACCTCTGTAGGATAGGTAAGTGTAGGCTTGTTTAACCGAGAATATGCGGCCCCATTTCCAAGTGATGGAATTTGAGGTGTTATTTTCCAAGGAGAAAGTTAGATTTCTGAAGTCATTTTGGCTAATCTGTGTTTGAATGCATCTTTTAAGAGAATTTGATCTGTTGCTGGTGATAAGGGGTAGAGCTGTGTCTATCTTCATGTTGAGTAGTCTATTTGGAATGGTCCAATTTGGTCGAAGATTGATGACTGAGTTGTTTTCGAACCAAGGATCGAACCAGAAGGAGAACTTTTGGTGAGAGTGAGGGGGAGTGTTAATGATTTGAGTGATCGTTTGGATGTTTTTGTTGATGTATTTCCAAAGTGGGGAAGCTGATTTTTTTGGGATATGATGCCAGGGGGGTGAGAATTGGTAGTATTTGTATTGGATGAGTTGTGTCCAGATTTTTGGTTTGTTTTGGAGCAGACTATCGATGATTTTAGTTATAAGACAGAGTGTGTGTGTTTCAATGTTTATGATGCCCCAACCTCCTTGATCAAGAGGAGCTGGTATAGTTTTCTAATTAACAAGATGATAATGTTTCCCTGATTTTTCCGATTTGTGGAAGTTGTTCCAAAGAAAATTTCTTCTGATTTTGTCTAGAATGGATTTTTTTTTAGGGAAGAGGGACGCAACTCAGGAAGTGAGTAGTGATAGGAGTGATGACACTGTTTAGTAGGGTAAGTCTTCCAGAGAGATTTAGGAAGTTATTTGTCCAATTTGAGAGTTTTGAGTTTATTTTTGAAATTATAGGGGTCCAGATAGCATTTGTTATGTTGTATGGAGTGATGGGAAGACCTAGATACTTGATTGGAAAGTCTTCGGTCTTACATCTTAAGAGATCTCTAAAATGCTCCAAAGAAGGTTGATTTATGTTAACCCTAAAAATGGAGGATTTATGCAGATTTATTTTGAGCCCAGAGATATATGAGAAGATGTCAATGATTCTGAAGATATTAAGGAGGGAGGATTCATCTGGGGAGGAGAAGATAATAGTATCATCCACAAATTGAATGATATTCTCCTTGCATTCCCCAGGAGAACTGATAAGACCATTTTATTTGCCCAATTGGATCATACAGGAAAGAATTATTGTTATGATGATGAACAAATAAGGAGAGAGTGGGTCTCCTTGTCTAAGTCCATTTGTGTTATGAAAATAACCAAAAGGAACACCATTTATGATAGTTGAGAAATGGTTTGTTGATATGCAAGCATGGATCCAATTAACCCATATGTCTGGAAAACCAAAACCCTTGAGAGTTTTAATTAAGTAATTCCAATTTACAAAATCAAAGGCTTTTTCAAAATCTAGTTTGATTGCTAGAAGGGGTTTTTTGTTTTTGTGGCAAAGATGAATTGTTTCATTGACCATCAGGAAGGCATCTTGTATACTTCTATTTTTGAGGAAGGCAGAGTATGTTATCCAATTATGACACCTAATGCCACTAATTTAACATTCATATCATTAAGGATGTATATGTTAAGGTTATATGATAACAACTTAGGGTTTAGGATCAACTTGATCATTGTATTTCATTATAGCATGCATTAATACCAAGATTAGGTTACACTTTTCTTTCTCATCGTCATTAAGGTTTATCGGTTCATGACATTATTAGCATCATGTGTATCCATAATTAGTATTAATATGTGAGTGACCCATATTATGTGCATTGGATATTCATTAGGGTTTGAACATATAAATTATTCCTTAGATGATCATTATATGTTCATTAACATTTTAACAAGCATGTTAGGGTTACAACTATAACTTGTTTGGTCAAGACCAGGGATCCAAGCATACTAACCTCTTATTCATGGAGTTAGGGTTTCTAAAGATAGAGTAGATAGATTTCAAGATGCCACAAGGTTCCATCCCCCTAAAGAGGATTTCGTCCTCAAAATCTAACCACTCAACATCATCAAACTAACTATACTCCAACCCTTAAAGAGTTGGACCTATCAAGCCAAACTACACTAGGGTTAGAGTATGAGTCTAACTAAACTTTATACAAGATCCATCACACTTCCATTGTGCACTTTGATAGTTTACTTAACTCCAAACTTCAAGGTCTAGATGCTAGGGATGATCTTATCCAAACATGTTTACACTTATGTTTCACATTATCACCTTTTATCCAATTATTACACTTATCACCTCCTTTATGTATATTTTGGGATTTCTCTTCTTTTTCCTTATTCTAAAAAAAGTCTTAGAAAGCTCTAGCATGGATTTCTTTATCCTTTTTATCACTTAAGTGGACAATTGCACATCATGCCCATTACTTAGATTTCTACTGAGGTAACTTTGCATTAAACCTCTTTATTGGCATAAAAGGTGAACAAATGTTCACTAAACCATTATATTCTCCACTAATTAAACCAAACGACCATATAGGATAGAAATGAAAGGAAAAGATGGGGAAGAGGGCCAAAGACAAAATGTCCAGGATTCGGTATGTTACAACACTTCACCCCTTAAAAAGGATTTCATCTCAAAAATCACAAGCAAGGAGGGAAGGTGAAGGTGCAACATCTCATCACCAAACTTCTATTATTCCACCAACCATAACTTCCACCAAACGATTCATCAACATATACTTCACAAGAATCTCAACATAGGTCAGGTTTTCGAGGATCACCTAGGGTTCCACTATTAAGCTTATTTTTATGAGATTTAACATTATTAACATTTTGGCTCATTAGCATTTTATTTATTAGGATATCACATTATCATTATTACTCTTTTAATTGTGTCATGTCATATTCACTTGGTTGCCAAAAAGAATTATATTTCATTATTATGCACAATTAGAGGTTACTCAATTATCTCAATATATTTGATCATTAATAATTTGGATTTACACTTCATTATCCTCATATTATCATTATATTAATTATAACAAATTATCTTACACGTGATAAGACATTTTAACCAGTTTTTTTTTAAGTCTATAATTAATCCAAATTATGTCACATTAATTAATTATATGTATATTAAACATTGTCATATTACCTTTCTTATTCACATTAATGTCATCATTATTCATTTTCTCATATTTATTCACTTCTTATTATTGATTATGCATATTTATGTGAATCCAGTTACTTCTTATCCATATTGAAGTCATTAAGTGAACCAGGTTGGACATATTACATATTAATGAATTGATTCACATTAGGTGATTAATCAGGTGTGTATTATAGGACAAGGTGATATGCATTTCATATTAATTAATCTATGATTAGGTGAATAATATATCATTTATGTCTTTCAAAGTATGTTATCCAATTATGACACCTAATGCCACTAATTTAACATTAATATCATTAAGGATGTATATGTTAAGGTTATATGATAACAACTTAGGGTTTAGGATCAACTTGATCATTGTATTTCATTATAGCATGCATAAATACCAAGATTAGGTTACACTTTTCTTTCTCATCGTATCATTAAGGTTTATCGGTTCATGACATTATTAGCATCATGTGTATCCATAATTAGTATTAATATGTGAGTGACCCATATTATGTGCATTGGATATTCATTAGGGTTTGAACATTTAAATTATTCCTTAGATGATCATTATATGTTCATTAACATTTTAACAAGCATGTTAGGGTGACAACTATAACTTGTTTGGTCAAGACCAGGGATCCAAGCATACTAACCTCCTATTCATGGAGTTAGGGTTTCTAAAGATAGAGTAGATAGATTTCAAGATGCCATAGGGTTCCATCCCCCTAAAGAGGATTTCGTCCTCGAAATCTAACCACTCAACATCATCAAACTAACTATACTCCAACCCTTAAAGTGTTGGACCTATCAAGCCAAACTACACTAGGGTTAGAGTATGAGTCTAACTAAACTTTATACAAGATCCATCACACTTCCACTGCGCACTTTGATAGTTTACTTCACTCCAAACTTCAAGGTCTAGATGCTAGGGATGATCTTATCCAAACATGTGTCCCTAAGGGACATAAGGAAACTATCTCGATATCCTTCCTCAAACAAGTCATCATACAACTGAAACTTAGGGTTCCCAAAGATATACAACATAGAAGTCTATGGTTACTATTGCCTAAAAGCAAACTATTTCAGACAATCCATATCAGCTCAGGCCAGGCCGGTATCATATGGATCTGGGAGTCCTCATAAACCAAGCAAGTGGCATGGAGGAAAATATTGCCAGCCCCCAGAACATGATCCTTTCTAGACACCTTTGCTTCAACTTCATGCCCTAATAGTTGCCTAAAGGCAAACCTAAACAACGTTAAGTTATTATGATTACTTAAGCATCTTTCAATTGTAAATATGCTAGGTTTTTATTCAACGTGATTCTAATGTGTAACTATAAGATCCTAAATCAACAATATATCAAATCTAGGGTAATCATGTAACTTAAAGGGAAACTATGTAAGGCAAGGATTCTGACTAGGGAGAAAAATTGAAATAGTCAGATTCCGACTACCATGGGCTCTGATACCATGTTGTAAAAGAGTGAAATCACCCCTTTACTAAAAATTTGAAATATCAAACCTCCAATCCCAACATACTCAAAAGGTTTGTTGAAACGGGTTTAAAATTTTCAAATATTTATTTATATGGTATACAAAAGACCATTGGAAAGTAGAAGAATAAAAAAATAACTAACTATAATCAATTTCATAAAAGGTTATACAAGAATACATCATTGTCCCTTTATGGTTTACATCAAGATACACAAACATGATCTAGATAGAGGGAAGTCTACCTACTACAATCTTGTCTCCAAGCAACATCTCCATCAGCTAGGTCCAAGCCAAAGCTATGTTCTCCTTGTCTTGTCCATCACCTTACTCAACACCTGGGTGATTGGGAAGGCACCCAGTAAAAGGGAAAGGGAAGAAAAATATGTGTCACAAAACAAGTCTAGGATAATAAGATAATTAAAGAAAGTAAAATTAGGCTAGGACTCATCATATGATGAAGATACAAGAGTATGAGGCTACATTCAAAAGAAACTTGCCATTAACAATTATATTAAAAAGGATTGCATGTAAGGTAATTATGTCTACCTAACTAAGTAGTGTTGAGACACCTACTAGACCTATAACCTATAGGTGAGGGGAGAATAAGACATTCCCATTCATATCACAATATTATAGGGGAGAATAAAAACATTCCCCAAGGCGATTAAATACATGCCCTCTGTGGGTGGTTGTACATAAGTACCACTACTTTAAATTAAATAGAACATAAATCTACATGCTAGAAAAGTAGTCATGGCAATAGTAATCAAAATAATCAACATGCATGGTAGTGGGGTATAAGACCCAAACAAGATGACTTCATAAACTGATTTGAGGCATAGATACATTAGGTTTCAAGAATAGGGAATTAGGTTCAGTTAGGCCTCATTAGGAAAGAATAGGTTAAGGCATAAAATTTCCCAAATAAGGTGTAAGATGCACATACCTCTTTGTTAGAGTCCTAGAAACCACTTTTATAACCTTTAAATGAGATCAGGGTCCATTTGTCCTAATATCATAACCATGTTCATGTATTAGAACTATATTCATTCATTAAGGACTTAAAACCCCAATGTTACCAAATTTTTACACAAACCATCAATTTAGAACTTGAAATCATCGCTACTATCTTTATTAAGTTTTTCTGATCAAATTAACATATAATTTTGTATATTTTGGAGTTATGAAGATTAAAGTGTATTTTTGTGACTTTTAGCTAATTAATTCATTTTCTAGAAAATCACCTTCGACAAAACTCAAAATCAACCTTTGGAAATATGTTTATTATAAATAACACATTTTTCTAAGTTCAGAACATATTTTAGTTTTAATTTTGAAAAAATGGTTAATTAGTTATGATTTATTGAAACCCAACCAACCAGAAGATGCCACATAGGCAAATCGGTTTGAAAAACCAAGAGAGAGCAAGAGATAGGTCGGACCCATGACTTGGCCCAATGGAAAGTGTCCAAGGCAGCGGTCCATGCTCAACTAGCACTGGTCAAAGCTGAGATAACAAAAATTAAAAGGACAAGAATGCCCTCGCGTGAAACAGAGATGAAAAGAAGCGTGAGCAGAGGGTAAAATGGTCATTCAACTAGGGGGTTTCTTCCCCACTCTCCCCGTGCCATGGCACCGAGTAGCAAGCTGCTGCTTGCATGAGTTTTGGGCAAAATTGGTATACTCGATGAAACTCGGCGTTCAAGTAACCAAAAGAAAGAGGAAAAGATGGCAAATTCAAACATACCTCCAATTCAACAGGAGATGAAGTGAGGAGAGAGAGAGAAGTGACACAAGTCTAGAGCCTTCAACCACTTTTAGGGGGGTCAAATGGTGATGGAACATGAAATTGAAGGGTGCGTTGAGTTGCAAAGACTCCCATGAAGCCAATGGTAGGGAATATATATAGGTGAGGAAAAGCCAACTAGGGTTTACGAGTTTGGGATGAGAGATGAGTTTCGGGAGATTTAGGGCTTTCTAAGATATTCATCAAATTCACAAAACTTTGGGATAATCTTGTGTGGAATTGAAATAGGATTCCAACGAGCCAAATCTCACGATTTGGTCGAGTAAAGAGAGAGATACTGGAGTTTTAAGATTAAAAAAAAGTCTTCTATTTCCAACCCGAGCTGAGGTAGGAGACGACCCGGGCCGTCCGATCAGTGGATGTGGGTCCACGGGTCTCTCTCAGCTGTTGGATAGAGCATGGGTTGTACATATAGTGTGACATTTAATTTTTTTTTTCCAATCCTATTCTAAATCGAATAAAGTGATATTGTATTAATTAAAGATTTTCTCTTTCCTCATTTGGATGCCCAAACGACTCCCAAATTTGATGAAACTTGACATCTGGCTAATTTTGAGGTGTAGAATCCAAATATGGAGTTTACTTTTTGTTTTGAGAAACTTAAACTAGATAATTAGGCAATTCTTTGTTTTCTCTTTCTCTTCCTTTATTTATGACTCTAAGATTATCCAAATATGATGAAATTTCACCCATGTGTCCCAATTAATGTCTTAGATACGATTTTGCCATTAAATGATATTGTTTATATTATTTTTTTAATTAATTATCAAAATGAAGGCTCTACACACTTTCTCTCTCCTACTTTCTCACATTATCCAAATATCATCCCAATTAGTTGAAAACTTGCCCAAAGGCTTATTTTCCTATTTAGATTACGAATATGGAAATTTTTTTCCAATTGGAGGACATTACATATTTTATTTCTCTTTCTTGGCTTATTTCCTATTTTCCCTTAGTAAATACTATATATATATATATAAAATTTCCAAATTGGGTGATAGTTGGCCCTTAAGTAGCTTTTAGTTCAAGGAACGAATATTGGATATCAAATTATCTCGTGGGTTTTCTTTTTTATGATTTTTGAGCCATATGTTTCACATTATCACCTTTTATCCAATTATTACATTTATCATCTCCATTGTGTATATTTTGGGATTTTTCTTCTTTTTCCTTATTCTAAAAAAAATCTTATAAAGTTCTAGCACAAATTTATTTATCCTCTTTATCACTTAAGTGGACAATTGCACATCATGCCCATTACTTAGACTTCTACTGAGGTAATTGTGCATTAAACCCCTTTATTGGCATAAAAGGTGAACAAATGTTCACTAAACCATTATATTCTCCACTAATTAAACAAAACGGTCAAAGAGGATAGAAATGAAAGGAAAAGATAGGGAAGAGGGCCAAAAGACAAAATGTCCAAGATTCGGTATGTTACACAATTAGTGTTGGATTATGAAACATCTTAACATTATAAAAGGAATATGAAGCACATGCAAAATCCATATCAACGATATTGTATAAAGATCAAGCAAGGCCTCATCCAATGTTTTCATATTTGATCATGTACAATTATACTACACGGCTGATTATGTATTTTAGTATGCCTTGAGGATTTGAGTCATACCACTCAAATCCAACCAACCACTTCTAAGTCGAAATTGGTGCCATACCAGGTCTAGTGGAAGAGCTAGAATCCGCGACCTCACCACCTCGTGGTCAGTATACGAGTAAAATAGCAGTGACATCACTAGTCAAACTACTTCCAGTGATATATAGTCCAGTTGTGCAAACCTAGCCCACCTTAGTACAAGTCACAACTTTAGTGAAACTGAGCTATGGCCTGCAACCGAACTCTTCCAGTGTATGGCCCACAACCAATCTTGTGTCACATATCATTGAGCTACGGTCTAAATGTGAACTCTTCCAGGGTATGGCCCACAGCCAATCCTATGCACATATTCCTGGACGTAAGGAGATATTCGTCCTCACCCCCACATATTCAAAAATATGCACTTCGAGTTAAAATCATTTCACCATTCAGCAAGTACTGACACTGAATGGATCTATGGCACAAAGCAAGCTACATGATTATTGTAAGGACCCTGACCTTCGTTTTGGGCTTACCCTATTTGCTTTGCCTAAACCTTGTGTTTAGATGCTTGTTAATCACCTCAAATGGTGATTAGGGTTTGTTTGTGCTTTGTTGAGAGTTGGAGGTACAACTTGCAAATAACCCAATTTTTAGGGTTGATGTGCAAGTTTGACACCTTAAGAGATGTTTCCCTCTCTCCTTGCATCCTCTAGAGTTGAGAGGATGGGTTGGGCTCGTTGTTGGAATAGCTTTGGGCTTTGTTTTGCCTTATTGAGCCTTGTTTGGGCTTTGCCTTGCTTTGTTTGGCCTTGTGTCGGGCAAGCCCTAGGTGTATCGGCCAAGCTTGAGTGTGTCGACCTTGGTGTGTCGGCCATGGTGTATCGGCCAGGTGGTTGTGTCGGGCTAGGGTGTGTTGCCCATGAGGTGTATCAGCCAAGTGACCTTCTTTGACCTAGAATCGTTTGTGCCACCCCCTCATGGAACTTGGTGCTTGTTGCTTGCATGTGGCAAATGCTTTGGACATGTGGAAGAGGCGAGATGAGTAGGTGGATTTTCCCCATGGACAAGTGTCCCTAGGTTGGGTGACACCTTGCCTTAGTTTCCTCTTCACCCTCTTCTATATATGTCTCTCCTTTCTCTTGCTTAGGATCCCTTTAGTTCCTTAGTTGCTTCCCTTCTTCCTTGGTGGCTGATACATCTCTTTGGTGAGCTTGGTGGCCGATACACTTGCTAGAGCAAGCTTGGTGGCCGATCTTCTTGGAGTCTTCTTCTTCCTCTAGTGGTGGTCGAACCCTAGAGTGTGTCTTGCTTCTCTTCTTGTGGTGAGCATCTCCCCCTCTTTCCTTAGCACCTTCCTCTCCTTCTTGTTCTTCGGCCATGGTGGTTATGAACTTTGCTT
Organism: Alisma plantago-aquatica; assembly: GCA_963693085.1. Taxonomy (NCBI): domain Eukaryota; kingdom Viridiplantae; phylum Streptophyta; class Magnoliopsida; order Alismatales; family Alismataceae; genus Alisma; species Alisma plantago-aquatica. The sequence goes on from OY856413.1 coordinate 613,764,680, forward strand.
CTCTTCTTGTGGTGGATGAAGGTGGTTCTTGGAACTTGAGAGCTTGGTGCTATGAGCTTGGAGCTTGCTTAATGTGGGTTACATAACTCCTAACCCTAGCTATACTACTTCCTTTTCTCATTTCCTATTTATGTTTCATCTTGATCGACCATGCATCTTGTTAGATATGTTTCTTGCCCTAGTTTGTACCTTTAATCTTGTTGATTATATGATGGATATGTTGTTGATGTGTTCTTGAACTTGGTATCCGAACCATGAGTGTAGGGTTTCTTGGGCAAAACCCTTTTCTCTTCCATTTGATTTAGAGAAGTGAGTCTGATCTCTAGTAGTGTAGGTAAAACCCCTCTCACTTGGTTGTTGAGAGGTGAGTCTATACTCTAGTTGCTTGGGCAATATCCTTCTCTCACCATGGATTTGAGAGGTGAGCCTTTGTTGGACGTTGACCTAGTGGAGGTTTGGATCTTGACCGATGTGGGGATGATCCACCATGTTGCCCGATATGTGATGGAGGTTGTGCAAAACCCCTCTCTCTTAGTTGTTGAGAGGTGAGCCAACTCTCTTGATCTATTAGGTTTTGATGATGGTGATCTTGAGGTTGGTGATGACCAAACCAATATGGACCTTGTGCTTTGCACGATACCCCCTCTTCTAGGGTTTTGGCTTGAATGATATGATAAGTTGAGTTCTATTGGCTTTGTTGCCCGATATGACCCCTTAACCTTGCTAGTGTCCTTGGGCGATATGCCTTGACCGAGATGCACCTTTGCCTTAGTTGGTGTTGTGCCTTTGGCCGACATGGTGCTTAGTAGATACCTCTATTTTGTACCTTGGGTGACATAGGCTAGTTTTGTTGTTGCCCGATATGATGTTGTTGGGTTTTAGGGGAGACAGAGAAGGCAACGAAAACAAACATTTTCTTCTCCCTGAACCCAGTATAAAGGAAATGTGTCAACGTCCATACAGTAGGAAGGATGGTTTGTAAAGACATACCTTGTCCCAAGGCTTGCTTGGCGACATTACCTCGCGGCTTGTGTGGTCTTCACCTCCGATCTTGGACAGTGTCTGTGCAGCTCTTGGTCTCACCGGGACTGTCATGATTGACAGTTGTCCTTTGAGCGACAAAAATCTCCCGCCTCTGTAGTAGTCCACACAAACCACCTGGAACTCCGATCGCCTTGTCGCATAAGGCACCGAAAGGAGTTGCACCCTCCTGTTGGCATACTCATCACCGACACACTCTCCTACAACCAATCGCTTTTCTACAGTTGTCTTTCCCTTATTGTGCCTCTCTTATCGGGTAACACTTGCTCGGGCTCTCTCGGTTACCACAACCAAAGAGAATGACAACTTTGCAGAGCAACTGATGTTCTGAGTTGTACTTGAGAAGCCCCCAATATCCCTATATATAGGAGGGTCATGGGACAAGGTTCTCTACCCCGGGCAATGCGGGACTAAAGCAGGAGTAGAAGGGTCCAGAATTTCCACAAAACAATCAACTGCGCCAGCTGAACCGATCGTTTCAAGTATGAAATGGTCGATTGGGGACCTGAGCCGATCAGTTTACACCAGAACAGGTCGGTTGAGGCACCTGAGCCGATCGGTTCACTTCTGAACCGGTCAGTTCCTGATTGACTTTTCCTCTTTTATTTCGAATTGATCCAAATGCCAATCCTTGTTCCATTCAAATAGGACAAGTGAAACGAAGATAAATATCTTGCCAACCTGACTTTCCCAACTTGCTCGTTTGGACCAGTTGAGTTGATCGGTTCAACCCTTGAACCGGTCAATTCAGCATGTCCTGAGTCGATCAGTTCATCACATGAGCTGATCGGTTCACCAAGCTGAGTCGATCGATTCATCACATGAGACGATCGGTTGGGAGTGTAGACTACGTAGAATCAGTCAATTGCAGTTTCAATCAATCTGATACTCTAATCAATCGGTCCAACACCTTGAATACTATGATACTGAGATATCAATTGATTGAGTGTTTATTGAACTACTAAACTCCTTTAGTAATCAATCTAAACATCGTTTGTGGATAAACTCCTCTTCCAAGTTAAATCCTATGTGTGTGACCCTGCAGGCCCATTTCACGTTGGCAGTGAAAGTCCATAACACTTATGACTTCACAAGCAAAGAGTGGTGCCTAATCACACATCAATGCTACCCAAGTGAAAAGGAAAGTTGGAGAACAGCTTTCAATCCTACAATCCGTGAATGGTGTTATAGCAAATGTATAATTCCTTTGTCATTGATATCCCGAATGAACTCAAGGCATGGAACAGTCATCCTGTCAACATTCATTCACTTTCTTGATCTCAGAGTAGACTGGAGGAGATATGTATGCCATCAATATCACATACTGATTCACACATGTGTGTGCACACCTATCTCAATCCTACTCATAAAGTGGCCATGGATATCAAACTCCCTCAGGAGGGACAAATCCCATATCTATCACTCACCCCTCAAAAGCCCCATGTGTCAAAGCCACCCAATCATCACCTTTATAACAACCCATGTTTCAGGACTGCGTTTGATGATGTCAAAGTGTACCCAATGACATGTGTTGAGTGTAGTGATTTCAGGTCAAAAAATCACACTCACCACCATCACTGTGAGAACTAACTGTGACTACCATGTCATGGTTCCATGTGTCAAACTCATGGTGGGTATGTCCGGTACACTTGTTCTCTAACAAGTACCTATGTGTTTGGTTTGATATCTCCATATCATGACTAATGAGATTCTGTCATCAACCAACACCACAATCTAGTCTTGGATGTCATTGTTGTCTATCTACCTTCCACAATGACATCCGACTAGGGACATAATAAAAATGTACAAACTCTTAGCATCCGTATGATCTCATTGTTCAGGTCTTGAACCTGAAAGCATACATCATTGAGTACTATCATTCTCTAGACATTCAATCTGTTCTATCATCATCTCATATGACTGAACCAGAAAGAATTGGAAGCTTGCCTTTGATGTTTATCAAATCAATCTTAATGTATCCCACCAATCATCCCATGATTGGATCTCAGGGCATACATACCAATAGACTCCCACTTGCACAGTGAGCCAATCACCCTTGAATCATATTCATAGTGATCTTCAAACATGTCCCACATGTTACTATGCTCTAGTGCTAACATAGTGAGTTATGGCAACACCTTGCCAAAGTTAGTATTAACTGCATGTCTCTCATCTCTTTGTTGTACGTCACACGTATGAGATGGAGTTGTTGTAATATGCGATCTAGTATTCCTTTGCTAACCTTTAGCCACATTTCATGACCAAGCACTCCTTATTTGTCATCAATGACCGAAATATCTATAAGTTCATCTCATGAACTTCCAGATCCATATAGTATCCACTAATGTTCTCTAACACACGGATACTCGGTTTTTCCCTTTTAAACGGCTTTATTGGAACGTTTCCATTTATCAACAAACATTCACTTTTATATATCTCATATGTATTTTGCGATTAATTTTTCTGTCCTTTTCGGAAGTTCACATTAGTATAACTCTTTATAGTGAACCCTTCCTTATTTCCATAGAACTAGTACTTCTCAAGTACTTATCAAGTTCTTATGATATTCCAGTAACCCTTACTGGAACTAGACAGACATCCACTCATCATGTCCCACATACGAGTTATCAGGATGAGCACATCATATTGTCATGTCCTACATACAAGATGATGAATGCATTTTATTCTTGCTATGTCCATACATGCAAGATAATGGGATGATTACATACATGATATATCCATATCTATTCTTAGTGTTCCCATTCTTTATAAGAATTGGACACTTGGCCTTGGGATACTAACTCTATGTAACATGGATAAGTTTTCTCCCACTAAATCTGTGCACACTGAACCCTTAAGTATAGATTGCCAATGTATGCTTTCTCTTTTCAGGTCAAGAGGTTTTCGAGAACTATCTCTATAGATCTCTATTTCTATCACATAGGAAACATCTATATCTTCCCTAAAGATAATTTCACTTTGGATTTCCATTCTAGAACATTTCCATTTCACATCAACATGTGGAATGTGAATATGCTCCCACTAAATCACAGATCCCTTCTTTATCTTTGTCATATCAGTCAAACCCTTTGACTACATTATCAAAGTAAAGATCCCATCTTTGAGTTGCTTATACTCAATCAATCACATTGATTAGTCCATTGTAACTTATAGACTTTATTTGCATTAATGGATTCATAAACCTTATAGGTTGTGTCACGTACACATCCTTGTTTTATTCCTCATAGGAATGCGGTTTTAGTATCCGTATGCCAAATCTCTTAGTCATTAAGTTGCAATCAACAAGCATCATCCTTCTCAAAACATCATTCATGTGTCTTAACGCTTAAGACTCATTCACACATGGATTTCATCCCAATGGGTGCTATCAAGGTCATACCTTATGGTCATAAGCCATAACTCAAAATATGGTTCCTCATATTCATCTAGATAGTTGACTCGTCACATGACCAACTCATCACATAGATAATAAAGGTGTATATGTCAAGGATATAAGAACTCATAACTCCTTGTGATTCTTTATGTCCTTTATTAGTGTGGGGTATTCTTTATTTAAGAAGAATTTAGTTATTTGATAATCATCCTCTAACTCCTTAGAGTATGACTCCTTGATTTAGACATCACCATGCCTAAATCACGAGCTCACTATGATACAATATCATAATCACTCACAAGGTTCTCAAACATTTGGTCCAAGTATTTCATTCATTGATCTCATCAATAATTAATACTTTATCAAATTCGTACTTCATCTATGATATTCTTGAACACTTCAAGATATTCATATTGGTATTTCTCTAAACACTGTTTGAAGTACTAGAATTAACTCTAATAGGTATGTAAATACATCACATGTATTATACCTAATAGGATAGTCATTCTCCCACTACCACTAGTGAAGATTGATTAATCACGTCTAAGAGATTCATGTCTCTTACTGGTTCTCTAACCAAAAGAGTCTAGATTTATCCATCATAAGGAAACTAGAAATGAATTTTTATGATTTATGCTAATTTGATTGTTTGAGTTATCAATAACTTTTAGGTATCATTTTATCTTATGCATACCAATTACCACAAGATAAACAAGGCATTGCCACAAAGATCATATCTTTGAATTTGAAATATCAACTATATTGATAGCCATCCTTGTCTCAACAAGATGCAACAATAAAGTGTTTCTATTAGAAAATTGAAACAGCAGTTCTCAACTCTATTTCATTCCCTTTAGGCTGAAATAAAGTGAAAGGTACTCCTATCTATGGCAGCAACACTTGCTCCAATGATGGGTACTCCTTTCTTGGTCCTTTCATAAAGGTCGTCACTTCTTTGTAGATCTTACATATCATATAAGTCAGATCTCCATATTGGTATCATATACCTCATAAGCGGTTCATTTCAATATACCTTAGGTGGAGATATCCATCCCCTCCTTCTTTTGTTCTTCCGGATATAGAGGGCAATTCCCTCATTCATCCTCCCATGTGCCTTGAGGCTGAAGACGACTTGGGCTATTGGCTAGCAACAGAACCCTTCTTAGCTTTGCCCTTGCCCTTGCCCTTGGACCTGCCTTTCTTTCTGTTGATCAACATCACATACTTAGGCTTGTCCTTCTTCATCTGTTCCTCGAGGCTAAAGATGGCTTGGATTTCTGGCTAGCATCAAAACGCTTCTTTGCTTTGCCCTTCTGCTTGCCTTTGAGACTTACCCTTCATCGATCACATTAAAGTTTAGGGTTTGTCTTTCTTCATATTTGCCTCTACTATCCTCAACATGTCCAACAACTCTGTCAACGTGTGGCGATCGTCTCACGAAAACAAGATTAACTAATGCGGAAGCATTCACTAAGCAGCGGATTACCAAAAATCACTAAAAATTAAAACCTTTTTATCAAGATATCCATCAAAGGAGAACTTTCTTACATAGAACCAAAGTAACATAATTACATTCTTATTCACAGGTACATATTCTGTATCATCTCCTTTTGAGAATTACAAGCATTAACTGTCCTGTCAAGATAAACCCAGATAGTATAAAATCTCGAGGCACTGAGCTAAAATCTCGAAAGCACTAACTACTACTTTGAGGACCTGAGAGTACAGAGACGACACATAGGACTCTATCTATAACTATACAAGGCATAACAACCAGTGTCTCCACCTGAGACTTCACTGCTGTCCCTGTTGTCCTTCTCCTACTGAAGGATTCCTGTCTCCTCGTCCGCGTCCACCTAAAAATGTAGTTCCCACGGGGGTGAGACAATTGTAAATTGCCCCAGAGAGAGATATAACTCTCTGCCAATAACATTATTATTGCATCTTAAGAAGATAAATATGCACAGAGGAATCATATTTGATTAACAACAACTAATTCAATATCTAACATATTAGAATGTTATTCTTATCTAAAACATTGCAACTATAACTTGAAAGATCCATATGCCACTTATTCATTAAGGAATATGAAGAACATGTATAACATTTATTCACTACAACATCATTACCACATTATTAACTATCTTCATGCTTAGATCATATATCTACTACCTGGCATTGTCATTGTGGAGTCATGGCTTGCAGCCATACTCTTTTCATAAAGTGTTGGGATCTTAATCCCTCAACTCACCAAGTACATTTCCTCTTCTTAACAAGTTCATCATCATGATTATAGCATCTGAGTATTTGGACCCATAACTCACCATAGGATACTTATTACCACTTGTTAGGTAACTTTTTACCTTCAGATCATCTGACCAAAGACATCATAATTCTTGCTACACAATGTATTTTACATAATACACACAACTCATTGATTCTTACTACACAAAGCATATGAAGGTTTATAAAGACTATAAAACATTCTCAATAAAAAAACATCATAGCCCATACCTGGCTATGCTTCTCTTCTCATCATCCCTGCATGACTAGTATTCATGATAGCAATTATAATGCTTTCATCCCATCATCCCTTTTTAGGGTTCATGATTACTCTTTCACATCAGTATCATACAACACTAAGTAATACCATTATTCCCTCTTTAGGGTTCATGGTATCTTTTATATCAGCACCCTTCATTAGGGTTTTTCATAAATAACCACTTGGGTTCTTAAGATCATATTATTAATGATCAGCCCTATTCCATTACTTCTCAAAGCTAGAGACCAAAATAGATATCATAAGTATTCAAACATACTTATATATCCTCATCATTCATCATTGAATGTATTCTCAACACCAAGTATGAGTTTCTTTCTCATCTTTATCAGACTATGATTGTATCATAGTCTATTGATTTGGATTAACCTTTTCATAAGGCATGTTAGACTACAACCATCAAGGTGCATTACATCTCAATGTAACAATTGACATGACACATTTCATGTGTCATCCATTCCAATTATGATGAACTTAGAACACATCATGGTATATCAGAATTGGGGTGTTGGATGTGATATCTATCATACCTTGATGTATCACTTCCCTCAACACCTCCATCTTACCTGAGTTATTCACTTAGCTTGTATTAGGGTATCACCCATCCTAATACTTATGCACTAGATCATCACATTCATTATGCTATGTATTGGTCATGATTCATCTATTTTAAAACACACAACCATTGCCAAAGATATGGACTCACCCTTGAGTCAGGGACTATTCATACAAAGATATTCATAATCAACCCCTCTAGGTATTTCATTTGTCAAAACATTAATCACTATTCCATCAATAGGAATAGGATTTCCATAATTATAATTTGAGGTTCACTTAGCATCTCACAAACATATATAGATTTCACCTAGAATTACTCATCATTAAAGTTTCACATAACATTCTTCTATATCAGGGTTTCACCTAGTATTATGTGAAATTAAGATTTCACAACACATCACCCAGTGTTAAGGCTTCACATTAGCATTAATGGAACTTCCCTATATTAGGGTTTCATATACCTTTATCCCATTTTAGGGATTAGGGTTTACCATTCACATCCAAGTGGGGTTTCTCTTTCCTCATACCCAAATTAGGGTTAGGATATACAATTCCCATTAAATTAGGGTTTCTTGCATTGTGACACTAAGTTAGGGTTACATCATCACCCTAGATTATGGTTTCACTGAGCTTTGCCCTTAAATTAAGGTTTCACATAACCTTGCTCTAGTTTAGGATCAAGGTACATCAATCTTTTCAATGAAGATTTTATGATCTCATAATATGAATCAAACCCTGATTACACATTTATTCACAATGAGAGAATTAGGGCTTAATTAAGTAAGCAATCATCTCTCCCATTCACTCTCCCTCTCATCCTCTCTAGGATGTTAACTTATCCCAAGATTAATTTAAGTCAACTCTTTACTTGAGTACACAAAGCTAGGGTTAACCTTCATAATCATCATGGGTCTACATCATTAATAATCACATAGCTGATTGACCTTTAATCATATTAGATGTCCAAATGGTATAATCAATTAAACCATCAATTATATAAAGAATTTAAAAGGATTGACCAATTAAACTTTCAATTCCACAAAGTGATCAGTTGGGTTAACCATTGAAATCTTCAATTGCATTAAGTATCTAAATAGGTTCACCATACTGGACCTTCAATTACATGAGATATTCAAATAGGTTAACCATGTTGATCTTCACAAAGTTAATTACTTAGACTCTCAATGATCTTGGTTCTCATACATCAATTGGTTGAAAACTAATTGAACAAGTTATACTTGAAACCAATTGGACAAAGTAGGTATTGAAACCGTTTGCACTTTGGGTCTCCAAATGGTTTGAGACCGTTTGGTCCCAAACGGTCTTGAGACCGCTTGGACCCAAACGGTCTTGAGACCGCTTGGACCCAAACGGTCTTGAGACCGTTTGGTCCAAACCTTCTCAAAACCGCATGGACCAAAAAGGCACTTCAACACTCAAACGACTCAATGTTTCAATCCATGGACCAATTACGAATTGAACCACTAAAGTATTCATCAATTGGACCAATGAATCACCATTCAATTAGACCTTCAATTTAGGGTTTTGAACCCAATTGAACTATGTTTAATAATCAAGAAACCATCACTTAGGGTTTGAAATCAAGGATCCATCAATGGTTGACATTGTGGAATCAAATCAATTAAAATCAATAAACTATCATCATCACATGATATGACCTGACCTCAAACGGTCTTGGATGACCAACAAAAGGTCTTGAGATCGTTTGGTTGATATCCAAACGGTCTTGAGACCATTTTCCCATTCCATCATCAAAATCCATGACATCTGATTAGGGTTTTGGACCATTGGATTGATTGTCAAATCAGCTTTTAGTTGCAATTCAATTTGGTACCTTTGGACCCTCAAACACTTAGCCATACTTAACCCTAGACCTCCAAACGGTCTTGGGTGACCCCCAAACGGTCTTGAGACCGTTTGGGTGATTCCCAAATGGTTTTGAAATCATTTGGGTCAATCAACCCAAAACATCATCTCAATCAATTTCAAAATCAGCACTTAGCCGATTAGGGTTTGCAATGAAGGAATCATACACAATTGAAGCCTTCAAGATCAACCAATTGAAACCATTGGATCAAGATCCAAGTACCACAACATATATCTCCAAATAGTCAACCATTTCAAACGGTCAACCATCCCAAACGGTTTGGGACCCAAACCACCAAACGGTTTGGTGAAACCGTTTGGTCCCAACATTGAAACCGTTTGCCCTAGATATTTAGGGAGGTGTGAGCTTATGATGATGTCATCATCATCAAGCTCCAAACTCACGAAATCTACTGTGATTTCCATGGAGATTGCATCAATCAACCAAACTTAATTTCGGAAATGTAGAAATGATCACCAATTGATAAGGAATTGATTACAATAATAAAATTATGGGTTCAAGTTATAAAACCCGCCTCCAATTGAGCTCCAAAGCTCCAAGCTCACAGAAACAATGGTGGATGCAACTCCTTTCACTATTCCAAGGGTCTTCCTCAAGCTTTGAGTGAAAAGAATTGGTTAGAATTGAAGAGGGGATCAAGTTATGAAGAATTCATATATTGATTTTCGATTTTCACCACGGATTCAAGGTGAAAGGAGGTCAAGAACCTTACCAACAGGTTGGGGGTCGTCCTCCTGATCCTCCACAGCTCCTTGGTCGTTTTCCAAGCAAGGGGAAAGAAAGGAATCCGAAAAAGCCTTTGTTTTGGCTTGGAAAAGGTACTTTTATAAGAAAATTGATGAGAGAGAAAAAATACTTTATAAAAGTCTTTTAATTCCAAAATTGTTGCCACCAATTCCCCCTTGGTTTCTTGCATGCAAGGGAATCTCTATCCCCACCGATTTCCCTTCCATTATCCATGAATTAAGGGAAAAGAAATTAAGCACCTTATCCCTTATAATAAGAATATCCATATTTGAGTGGAAATTCTTTTTCTTATTATAATGGTGAGTGGAATTTCACCTCCTTAGGATATGCTCGTGAATTTGCAAGGCTTTAAGCTCATCCAAACGCATCTGAATTCAACCATTTTAATTTTGGTTGAAAGCCCTTTAATTAATACATTCATTTTTGCCCTAAATTGAATTAGGGTTTCACTTAGGATTAAATCTTGATTATTTTAATATCAAGATTCTCTCTCCTCCAACTTAATTCAAATGAGGTTCCCCTCTCATTTTATTTGCTCTAAATGATGCCAATAATCATTAGGGACCTTATTGAAGTGGTAATTTGCATATTGAACCCTAGGTTTTGGGTAAATTGCACTTTACACCAAAACTAGGTTTTAATGCACAAGGATTGCTTTACAAGCTTGTGAAAACCATACCACTGCATCATATTCATTCTTACGATGTCTCAACATCAAAGGAACATATTATCATGTACAATTTGCAAGTTAAACCCTCAACTTGGGTAATTTGCACTTTAGTCCAAAATAAGCAAACATTGCTTCAACATTGTTCAAACATGACCAAAATTGAAACATAAGTTTCTCATGAGCCCTAATTACTTTTCCCAAGACAAGATTAAGCATCTACTCAACATTATTAGGCAAAACATCTAGGGTTAACACATAACCTAAGCCAGGGATGTTACAAATTATAAACCCCTAACAAGGATTTCATCCCCGAAATCCCAGGAAAAAGGGAGGGACATATTATTCATTAATCATGCCCTCAAGTCTCCACATATCATCTTAATATTATGGAGATACCATGGATCTGTAATTCACACAAAGTTCCTTTCATTAATTCCTCCTTATCATTGTTTATGTTTATGCAGAGCATAAACCCCTAACATGTGATGTCCATACTATTGAAAAAAAGAAGCATAAAAGAACATACTTCTATCATCACCCCAGAATGTTTACCAAAAGAGAAACATATACATATCTAACACAAATAACTCACTCAAAAATCCTTTATTTGTTTGGGAAAGTTCACTGAGAAAGCTCACTAAGCAATTAATTTAGAAATATTCACTGAGCAGTTTATCTTGAAAAAAATTCATTAAGTAAGTTCACTAAGTATGTTCACTGAGTAATTTGTTTTTGAAAATATTCACTGAGCAAGTTCACTAAGTATGTTCACTGAGTATTTTGTTTTGAAGATATTCACTGAGAAAATTCACTGAGTATGTTCACTAAGTATTTTGTTTTGAAGATATTCACTGAGCAAGTTCACTGAGTATGTTCACTAAGAATGTTGTTTTGAAAATATTCACTAAGCAAGTTCACTGAGTATGTTCACTGAGAATGTTCACTAAGTACTTTGTTTTGGAAAAATTCACTGAGAAGGTTCACTGAGTATGTTCACTAAGTATGTTCACTAAGTAATTTGCTTTGGAGAAATTCACTAGGAAGGTTCACTGAGTATGTTCACTGAGTATATTCACTAAGTATGTTCACTAAGTAATTTGTTTTGGAAAAAATCACTGAGAAGGTTCACTGAGTATGTTCACTGAGTATATTCACTAAGAATGTTCACTAAGTAATTTGTTTTGGAAAAATTCACTGAGAAGGTTCACTGAGTATGTTCACTGAGTATATTCACTAAGTAATTTGTTTTGGAAAAATTCACTGAGAAGGTTCACTAAGTATGTGCACTGAGAATGTTCACTAAGTACTTTGTTTTGGAAAAATTCACTGACACTAAGTAATTTGTTTTGGAAAAAACTCACTCAGAAGGTTCACTGAGTATGTTCACTGAGAATGTTCACTAAGTACTTTGTTTTGGAAAAATTCACTTAGAAGGTTCACTGAGTATGTTCACTGAGTATATTCACTAAGTACTTTGTTTTGGAAAAGTTCACTGAGAAGGTTCACTGAGTATGTTCACTGAGTATATTCACTAAGTATGTTCACTAAGTAATTTGTTTTGGAAAAATTCACTGAGAAGGTTCACTGAGTATGTTCACTGAGTATATTCACTAAGTATGTTCACTAAGTAATTTTTTTTGGAAAAATTCACTGAGAAGGTTCATTGAGTATGTTCACTGAGTATATTAACTAAGTATGTTCACTAAGTAATTTGTTTTGGAAAAATTCACTGAGAAGGTTCACTGAGTATGTTCACTGAGAATGTTCACTAAGTAATTTGTTTTGGAAAAATTCACTGAGAAGGTTCACTGAGTATGTTCACTGAGTATATTCACTAAGTATGTTCACTAAGTAATTTGTTTTGGAAAAATTCACTGAGAAGGTTCACTGAGTATGTTCACTGAGTATATTCACTAAGTATGTTCACTAAGTAATTTGTTTTGGAAAAAAATTCACTTAGCTCTTCCTATTTAATTTCATTATACTCTCTAGATTGTTTCAGAATGACTACTTGATCAGAGTAATAAAAAAGATAACAATCTAAGAGTTTCGTACTTGCCTTATCTGCAATAATCATATACCTGGCCAGGGTATACAAGTATTGAGATTAGGTAGTATGAACTTTATTTACTATCATATTCCTCACTTTTCATATCATTATACACACGAGATTTTCTATTCTTGAATTCTCTTCAGGCATCACTTCTATATCTCATCTTTCAGCACACAGATAAGGGAGATTATAAAACATTTTAAGGAACACTAAGTAAGATATAAGTTCTCATATCCCTTGTGTCCTTATAGGACTAGTCAAAGGAAGCTAAAAAACAACTACAACACATAGAATCATGAAATAAAGTATCAAAATGAATATATTTCATTTGACTATTACCCATCATGGTTATCTACTACTTTAGGTTGGCTCAACACATAGTGTTTAGTTATTTCATGTTGCTACTTTTGCCTTCACTTAGTGGCTACTGCCCTGGTGCACTAGGCATTTATTACACTGGTGACACCAAAAACTTTGGCTTTTTAAAATATCTAGGCAAATGTCTCTAGAATTATAGAGACCTTACCTTAATTCATAGCTTATGGCCCCTCCTTGGGCACTACCATCATAGATGTATTGTTTGTCCAGACTTATGGCAGAGTCTACTTTCTTGCCATTTATTAATCTTTCCCATATTTCCACTATTCTAACATGACCATGTCACTCAGAAATCCTTTCAAAGCCCAAAGTTTATGCATTAAAGACTGGTAACTTAGGTTGTAATACTAGTATCCAGTCTTCTATATGCATTACTGTTGTCCTATCCTGCCCTTCAAGAGCATAACATAGGATTCTTTATCCTGATTAGGTCAAGGTGGGAATTCTCAGGCACTTGTTCTCCTCTTGCCTGATCCCATGCACCCTCTCCTGGTGCAACAACATTACCCTTAGCAATGTGTTCCTCATGTTCTCCAGTCATTTTCAAGTTCTTCTTCTCCTATGTGAGCAGAAGATACTATCAGATAAACTGGAAGACACTTAGAACAGACTCTACAACCTTAGTCCTATGTCTCTGTAGACTCAACGAACCTAGAGCTCTGATACCACTTAATTGTGGCGACCGTCTCACGAAAACAAGATTAACTAATGCGGAAGTGTTCACTAAGCAACGGATTACCAAAAATCACTAAAAATTAAAAACTTTTTATCAAGAGATCCATCAAAGGAGAACTTTCTCACATAGAACCAAAGTAACATAATTACATTCTTGTTCACAGGTACATTTTCTGTATCATCTCCTTTTGAGAATTACAAGCATTAACTGTCCTGTCAAGCTAAACCCAGGCAGTATAAAATCTCGAGGCACTGAGCCAAAATCTCGAAAGCACTAACTACTACTCCGAGGACCTGAGAGTACAGAGACGACACATAGGACTCTATCTATAACTATACAAGGCATAACAGCCATTGTCTCCACCTGAGACTTCACTGTAGTCCCTGCTGTTGTTGCTGTTGTCCTTCTCCTACTGAAGGATTCCTGTCTCCTCGTCCACGTCCACCTAAAAATGTAGTTCCCACGGGGGTGAGACAATTGTAAATTGCCCCAGCGAGAGATATAACTCTTCGCTAGTAACATTATTATTGCAGCTTAAGAAGATAAATATGCACAAAGGAATCATATTTGATTAACATCAGCTAATTCAATATCTAACAGATTAGAATGTTATTCTTGTCTAAAACATTGCAGCTATAACTTGAAAGAGCCACATGTCACTTATTCATTAAGGAATATGAAGCACATGTATAACATTTATTCACTACAACATCATTACCACATTATTAACTATCTTCATGCTTAGATCATATATCTACTACCTGGCATTGTCATTGTGGAGTCATGGTCTGCATCCATACTCTTTTCACAAAGTGTTGGGATCTTAATCCCTCAACTCACCAAGTACATTTCCTCTTCTTAACAAGTTCATCATCATGATTATAGCATCTGAGTATTTGGACCCATAACTCACCATAGGATACTCATTACCACTTGTTAGGTAACTTTTTACCTTCAGATCATCTGACCAAAGACATCATAATTCTTGCTACACAATGTATTTTACATAATGCACACAACTCATTGATTCTTACTACACAAAGCATATGTAGGTTTATAAAGACTATAAAACATTCTCAATAAAAAAACATCATAGCCCATACCTGGCTATGTTTCTCTTCTCATCATCCATGCATGATTAGTATTCATGATAGCAATTATAATGCTTTCATCCCATCATCCCTTTTTAGGGTTCATGATTACTCTTTCACATCAGTATCATACAACACTAAGTAATACCATTGTTCCCTCTTTAGGGTTCATGGTATCTTTTATATCAACACCCTTCATTAGGGTTTTTCATAAATAACCACTTGGGTTCTTAAGATCATATTATTAATGATCATCCCTATTCCATTACTTCTCAAAGCTAGAGACCAAAATAGATATCATAAGTATTCAAACATACTTATATATCCTCATCATTCATCATTGAATGTATTCTCAACACCAAGTATGAGTTTCTTTCTCATCTTTATCAGACTATGATTGTATCATAGTCTATTGATTTGGATTAACCTTTTCATAAGGCATGTTAGCCTACAACCATCAAGGTGCATTACATCTCAATATAACAATTGACATGACACATTTCATGTGTCATCCATTCCAATTATCAACTTAGAACACATCATCGTATATCAGAATTGGAGTGTTGGATGTGATATCTATCATACCTTGATATATCACTTCCCTCAACACCTTCATCTTACCTGAGTTATTCACTTAGCTTGTATTAGGGTATCACCCATCCTAATACTTATGCACTAGATCATCACATTCATTATGCTATGTATTGGTCATGATTCATCTATTTTAAAACACACAACCATTGCCAAAGATATGGACTCACCCTTGAGTCAGGGACTATTCATACAAAGATATTCATAATCAACCCCTCTAGGTATTTCATTTGTCAAAACATTAATCACTATTCCATCAATAGGAATAGGATTTCCATAATTATAATTTGAGGTTCACTTAGCATCTCACAAACATATATATATATATATATATATATATATATATATATATATATATATATATTTCACCTAGAATTACTCATCATTAAAGTTTCACATAACATTCTTCTATATCAGGGTTTCACCTAGTATTATGTGAAATTAAGATTTCACAACACATCACCCAGTGTTAAGGCTTCACATTAGCATTAATGGCACTTCCCTATATTAGGGTTTCGTATACCTTTATCCCATTTTCAGGATTAGGGTTTACCATTCACATCCAAGTGGGGTTTCTCTTTCCTCATACCCAAATTAGGGTTAGGATATACAATTCCCATTAAATTAGGGTTTCTTGCATTGTGACACTAAGTTAGGATTACATCATCACCCTAGATTATGGTTTCACTGAGCTTTGCCCTTAAATTAAGGTTTCACATAACCTTGCTCTAGTTTAGGATCAAGGTACATCAATCTTTTCAATGAAGATTTTATGATCTCATAATATGAATCAAACCCTGATTACACATTTATGCACAATGAGAGAATTAGGGCTTAATTAAGTAAGCAATCATCTCTCCCATTCACTCTCCCTCTCATCCTCTCTAGGATGTTAACTTTCCCAAGATTAATTTAAGTCAACTCTTTACTTGAGTACACAAAGCTAGGGTTAACCTTCATAATCATCATGGGTCTACATCATTAATAATCACATAGCTGATTGACCTTTAATCATATTATATGTCCAAATGGTATAATCAATTATATAAAGAATTCAAAAGGATTGACCAATTAAACTTTCAATTCCACAAAGTGATCAGTTGGGTTAACCATTGAAATCTTCAATTGCATTAAGTATCTAAATAGGTTCACCATACTGGACCTTCAATTACATGAGATATTCAAATAGGTTAACCATGTTGATCTTCACAAAGTTAATTACTTAGACTCTCAATGATCTTGGTTCTCATACATCAACTGGTTGAAAACCAATTGAACAAGTTATACTTGAAACTAATTGGACAAAGTAGGTATTTAAACCATTTGCACTTTGGGTCTCCAAATGGTTTGAGACCGTTTGGTCCAAACCTTCTCAAAACCGCATGGACCAAAAAGGCACTTCAACACTCAAACGACTCAATGTTTCAATCCATGGACCAATTACAAATTGAACCACTAAAGTATTCATCAATTGGACAAATGAATCACCATTCAATTAGACCTTCAATTTAGGGTTTTGAACCCAATTGAACTATGTTTGATAATCAAGAAACCATCACTTAGGGTTTGATATCAAGGATCCATCAATGGTTGACATTGTGGAATCAAATCAATTGAAATCAATAAACTATCATCATCACATGATATGACCTGACCTCAAACGGTCTTGGATGGCCACCAAACGGTCTTGAGATCATTTGGTTGATATCCAAACGGTCTTGAGACCATTTTCCCATTCCATCATCAAAATCCATGACATCCAATTAGGGTTTTGGACCATTGGATTGATTGTCAAATCAACACTTAGTTGCAATTCAATTTGGTACCTTTGGACCCTCAAACACTTAGCCATACTTAACCCTAGACCTCCAAACGGTCTTGGGTGACCCCAAAACGGTCTTGTGACCATTTGGGTGATTCCCAAATGGTTTTGAAACCGTTTGGGTCAATCAACCCAAAACATCATCTCAATCAATTTCAAAATCAGCACTTAGCCGATTAGGGTTTGCAATGAAGGAATCATACACAATTGAAACCTTCAAGATCAACCAATTGAAACCATTGGATCAAGATCCAAGTACCACAACATATATCTCCAAATAGTCAACCATTTCAAACGGTCAACCATCCCAAATGATTTGGGATCCAAACCACCAAACGGTTTGGTGAAACTGTTTGGTCCCAACATTGAAACTGTTTGCCCTAGATATTTAGGGAGGTGTGTGCTTATGATGATGTCATCATCATCAAGCTCCAAACTCACGAAATCTACTGTGATTTCCATGGATATTGCATCAATCAACCAAACTTAATTTCGGAAATGTAGAAATGATCACCAATTGATAAGGAATTGATTGCAATAATAAAATTATGGGTTCAAGTTATAAAACCCACCTCCAATTGAGCTCCAAAGCTCCAAGCTCATGGCAACAATGGTGGATGCAACTACTTTCACTATTCCAAGGGTCGTCCTCAAGCTTTGAGTGAAAAGAATTGGTTATAATTGAAGAGGGGATCAAGTTATGAAGAATTCATACATTGATTTTCGATTTTCACCATGGATTCAAGGTGAAAGGAGGTCAAGAACCTTACCAAAAGGTTGGGGGTCGTCCTCTTGATCCTCCACAGCTCCTTGGTCGTTTTCCAAGCAAGGGGAAAGAAAGGAATCCGAAAAAGCCTTTGTTTTGGCTTGGAAAAGGTACTTTTATAAGAAAATTGATGAGAGAGAAAAAATACTTTATAAAAGTCTTTTAATTCCAAAATTGTTGCCACCACTTCTCCCTTGGTTTCTTGCATGCAAGGGAATCTCTATCCCCATCGAGTTCCCTTACATTATCCATGAATTAAGGGAAAAGAAATTAAGCACCTTAACCCTTATAATAAGAATATCCATATTTGAGTGGAAATTCTTTTTCTTATTATAATGGTGAGTGGAATTTCACCTCCTTAGGATATGCTTGTGACTTTGCAAGGCTTTAAGCTCATCCACACGCATCTAAATTCAACCATTTTAATTTTGGTTGAAAGCCCTTTAATTAATACATTCATTTTTGCCCTAAATTGAATTAGGGTTTCACTTAGGATTAAATCTTGATTATTTTAATATCAAGATTCTCTCTCCTCCAACTTAATTTAAATGAGGCGCCCCTCTCATTTTATTTGATCTAAATGATGCCAATAATCATTAGGGACCTTATTGAAGTGGTAATTTGCATATTGAACCCTAGGTTTTGGGTAAATTGCACTTTACACCAAAACTAGGTTTTAATGCACAAGGATTGCTTTACAAGCTTGTGAAAACCATACCACTGCATCATATTCATTCTTATGATGTCTCAACATCAAAGGAACATATTATCATGTACAATTTGCAAGTTAACCCCTCAACTGGGGTAATTTGCACTTTAGTCCAAAATAAGTAAACATTGCTTCAACATTGTTCAAACATGACCAAAATTGAAACATAAGTTTCTCATGAGCCCTAATTACTTTTCCCAAGATAAGATTAAGCATCTACTCAACATTATTAGGCAAAAAATCTAGGGTTAAGACATAACCCAGGTCAGGGATGTTACAAATTATAAACCCCTAACAAGGATTTCGTCCCCGAAATCCCAGGAAAAAGGGAGGGACATATTATTCATTAATCATGCCCTCAAGTCTCCACATATCATCTTAATATTACTGAGATACCATAGATCTGTAATTCACACAAAGTTCCTTTCATTAATTCCTCCTTATCATTGTTTATGTTTATGCAGAGCATAAACCCCTAACATGTGATGTCCATACTATTGAAAAAAAGAAGCATAAAAGAACATACTTCTATCATCACCCCAGAATGTTTACCAAAATAGAAACATATACAAATATAACACAGATAACTCACTCAACAATCCTTTATTTGTTTGGGAAAGTTCACTGAGAAAGTCCACTAAGCAATTAATTTAGAAATATTCACTGAGAAGGTTCACTGAGCAGTTTATCTTGAAAAAAATTCATTAAGTAAGTTCACTAAGTATGTTCACTGAGTAATTTGTTTTTGAAAATATTCACTGAGCAAGCTCACTAAGTATGTTCACTGAGTATTTTGTTTTGATGATATTCACTGAGCAAATTCACTGAGTATGTTCACTAAGTATTTTGTTTTGAAGATATTCACTGAGAAAATTCACTGAGTATGTTCACTAAGAATGTTGTTTTGAAAATATTCACTAAGCAAGTTCACTGAGTATGTTCACTGAGAATGTTCACTAAGTACTTTGTTTTGGAAAAATTCACTGAGAAGGTTCACTGAGTATGTTCACTGAGTATGTTCACTAAGTATGTTCACTAAGTAATTTGTTTTGGAGAAATTCATTGGGAAGGTTCACTGAGTATGTTCACTGAGTATATTCACTAAGTATGTTCAATAAGTAATTTGTTTTGGAAAAATTCACTGAGAAGGTTCACTGAGTATGTTCACTGAGTATATTCACTAAGTATGTTCACTAAGTAATTTGTTTTGGAAAAATTCACTGAGAAGGTTCATTGAGTATGTTCACTGAGTATATTCACTAAGTATGTTCACTAAGTAATTTGTTTTGGAAAAATTCACTGAGAAGGTTCACTGAGAATGTTCACTAAGTACTTTGTTTTGGAAAAATTCACTGAGAAGGTTCACTGAGTATATTCACTAAGTATGTTCACTAAGTAATTTGTTTTGGAAAAAATTCACTCAGAAGGTTCACTGAGTATGTTCACTGAGAATGTTCACTAAGTACTTTGTTTTGGAAAAATTCACTTAGAAGGTTCACTGAGTATGTTCACTGAGTATATTCACTAAGTACTTTGTTTTGGAAAAATTCACTGAGAAGGTTCACTGAGTATGTTCACTGAGTATATTCACTAAGTATGTTCACTAAGTAATTTGTTTTGGGAAAATTCACTGAGAAGGTTCACTGAGTATGTTCACTGAGTATATTCACTATGTATGTTCACTAAGTAATTTGTTTTGGAAAAATTCACTGAGAAGGTTCATTGAGTATGTTCACTGAGTATATTCACTAAGTATGTTCACTAAGTAATTTGTTTTGGAAAAATTCACTGAGAAGGTTCACTGAGTATGTTCACTGAGAATGTTCACTAAGTACTTTGTTTTGGAAAAATTCACTGAGAAGGTTCACTGAGTATGTTCACTGAGTATATTCACTAAGTATGTTCACTAAGTAATTTGTTTTGGAAAAATTCACTGAGAAGGTTCACTGAGTATGTTCACTGAGTATATTCACTAAGTATGTTCACTAAGTAATTTGTTTTGGAAAAAATATCACTTAGCTCTTCCTATTTAATTTCATTATACTCTCTAGATTGTTTCAGAATGACTACTTGATCAGATTAATAAAAAAGATAACAATCTAAGAGTTTCATACTTGCCTTTTCTGCAATAATCATATACCTGGCCAGGGTATACAAGTATTGAGATTAGGTAGTATGCACTTTATTTACTATCATATTCCTCACTTTTCATATCATTACACACACAAGATTTTCCATTCTTGAATTCTCTTCAGGCATCACTTCTATATCTCATCTTTCAGCACACAGATAAGGGAGATTATAAAACATTTTAAGGAACACTAAGTAAGATATAAGTTCTCATCTCCCTTGTGTACTTATAGGACTAGTCAAAGGAATCTCAAAAACAACTACAACACATAGAATCATGAAATAAAGTATCAGAATGAATATATTTCATTTGACTATTACCCATCATGGTTATCTACTACTTTAGGTTGGCTTAACACATAGTGTTTAGTTATTTCATGTTGCTGATTTTGCCTTCACTTAGTGGCTACTGCCCTGGTGCACTAGGCATTTATTACACCGGTGACACCAAAAACTTTGGCTTTTCAGAATATCTAGGCAAATGTCTCTAGAATTATAGATACCTTACCTTAATTCATAGCTTATGGCCCTTCCTTGGGCACTACCATCACAGATGTATTGTTTGTTCAGACTTATGGCAGAGTCTACTTTCTTGCCATTTATTAATCTTTCCCACATTTCCACTGTTCTAACATGACCATGTCACTCAGAAATCCTTTCAAAGCCTAAAGTTTATGCATTAAAGACTGGTAACTTAGGTTGTAATACTAGTATCTAGTCTTCTATATGCATTACTGTTGTCCTATCCTGCCCTTCAAGAGCATAACATAGGATTCTTTATCCTGATTAGGTCAAGGTGGGAATTCTCAGGCACTTGTTCTCCTCTTGCCTGATCCCATGCACCCTCTCCTGGTGAAACAACATTACCCTTAGCAATGTGTTCCTCATGTTCTCCAGTCATTTTCAAGTTCTTTTTCTCCTATGTGAGCAGAAGATACTATCAGATAAATTGGAAGACACTTAGAACAGACTCTACAACCTTAGTCCTATGTATCTGTAGACTCAGTGAACCTAGAGCTCTGATACCACTTAATTGTGGCGACCGTCTCACAAAAACAAGATTAACTAATGCGGAAGCGTTCACTAAGCAGCGAATTACCAAAAATCACTAAAAATTAAAACTTTTTTATCAAGAGATCCATCAAAGGAGAACTTTCTCACATAGAACCAAAGTAACATAATTACATTCTTATTCACAGGTACATATTTTGTATCATCTCCTTTTGAGAATTACAAGCATTAACTGTCCTGTCAAGCTAAACCCAGGCAGTATAAAATCTCGAGGCACTGAGCCAAAATCTCAAAAGAACTAACTACTACTCCGAGGACCTGAGAGTACAGAGACGACACATAGGACTCTATCTATAACTATACAAGGCATAACAACCAATGTCTCCATCTGAGACTTCACTGCTGTCCCTGCTGCTGTTGCTGCTGTCCTTCTCCTACTGAAGGATTCCTGTCTCCTCGTCCGCGTCCACCTAAAAATGTAGTTCCCATGGGGGTGAGACAATTGTAAATTGCCCCAGCGAGAGATATAACTCTCCGCCAGTAACATTATTATTGTAGCTTAAGAAGATAAATATGCACAGAGGAATCATATTTGATTAACAACAGCTAATTCAATATCTTACAGATTAGAATGTTATTCTTATCTAAAACATTGCAGCTATAACTTGAAAGAGCCACATTTCACTTATTCATTAAGGAATATGAAGAACATGTATAACATTTATTCACTACAGCATCATTACCACATTATTAACTATCTTCATGGTTAGATCATATATCTACTACCTGACATTATCATTGTGGAGTCATGGCCTGCAGCCATACTCTTTTCACAAAGTGTTGGGATCTTAATCCCTCAACTCACCAAGTACATTCCCTCTTCTTAACAAGTTCATCATTATGATTATAGCATTTGGGTATTTGGACCCATAACTCACCATAGGATACTTATTACCACTTGTTAGGTAACATTTTACCTTCAGATCATCTGACCAAAGACATCATAATTCTTGCAATACAATGTATTTTACATAATACACACAACTCATTGATTCTTACTACACAAAGCGTATGAAGGTTTATAAAGACTATAAAACATTCTCAATAAACAAACATCATAGCCCATACCTGGCTATGCTTCTCTTCTCATCGTCCCTGCATGATTAGTAATCATGATAGAAATTATAATGCTTTCATCCCATCATCCCTTTTTAGGGTTCATGATTACTCTTTCACATCAGTATCATACAACACTAAGTAATACCATTGTTCCCTCTTTAGGGTTCATGGTATCTTTTATATCAGCACCCTTCATTAGGGTTTTTCATAAATAACCACTTGGGTTCTTAAGATCATATTATTAATGATCATCCCTATTCCATTGCTTCTCAAAGCTAGAGACCAAAATAGATATCATAAGTATTCAAACATACTTATATATCCTCATCATTCATCATTGAATGTATTCTCAACACCAAGTATGAGTTTCTTTCTCATCTTTATCAGACTATGATTGTATCATAGTCTATTGATTTGGATTAACCTTTTCATAAGGCATGTTAGCCTACAACCTTCAAGGTGCATTACATCTCAATGTAACAATTGACATGACACATTTCATGTGTCATCCATTCCAATTATGATGAACTTAGAACACATCATGGTATATCAGAATTGGGGTGTTGGATGTGATATCTATCATACCTTGATGTATCACTTCCCTCAACACCTTCATCTTATCTGAGTTATTCACTTAGCTTGTATTAGGGTATCACCCATCCTAATACTTATGCACTAGATCATCACATTCATTATGCTATGTATTGGTCATGATTCATCTATTTTAAAACACACAACCATTGCCAAAGATATGGACACCCTTGAGTCAGGGACTATTCATACAAAGATATTCATAATCAACCCCTCTAGGTATTTCATTTGTCAAAACATTAATCACTATTCCATCAATAGGAATAGGATTTCCATAATTATAATTTGAGGTTCACTTAGCATCTCACAAACATATATAGATTTCACCTAGAATTACTCATCATTAAATTTTCACATAACATTCTTCTATATCAGGGTTTCACCTAGTATTATGTGAAATTAAGATTTCACAACACATCACCCACTATTAGGCTTCATATAAGCATTAATGGCACTTCCCAATATTAGGGTTTCGTATACCTTTATCCCATTTTCGGGATTAGGGTTTACCATTCACATCCAAGTGGGGTTTCTCTTTCCTCATACCCAAATTAGGGTTAGGATATACAATTCCCATTAAATTATGGTTTCTTGCATTGTGACACTAAGTTAGGGTTACATCATCACCCTAGATTATGGTTTCACTGAGCTTTGCCCTTAAATTAAGGTTTCACATAACCTTGCTCTAGTTTAGGATCAAGGTACATCAATCTTTTCAATGAAGATTTTATTATCTCATAATATGAATCAAACCCTGATTACACATTTATTCACAATGAGAGAATTAGGGCTTAATTGAGTAAGCAATCATATCTCCCATTCACTCTCCCTCTCATCCTCTCTAGGATGTTAACTTATCCCAAGATTAATTTAAGTCAACTCTTTACTTGAGTACACAAAGCTAGGGTTAACCTTCATAATCATCATGGGTCTACATCATTAATAATCACATAGCTGATTGACCTTTAATCATATTAGATGTCCAAATGGTCTAATCAATTAAACCATCAATTATATAAAGAATTCAAAAGGATTGACCAATTAAACTTTCAATTCCACAAAGTGATCAGTTGGGTTAACCATTGAAATCTTAAATTGCATTAAGTATCTAAATAGGTGCACCATACTGGACCTTCAATTACATGAGATATTCAAATAGGTTAACCATGTTGATCTTCACAAAGTTAATTACTTAGACTCTCAATGATCTTGGTTCTCATACATCAATTGGTTGAAAACCAATTGAACAGGTTATACTTGAAACCAATTGGACAAAGTAGGTATTGAAACCGTTTGCACTTTGGGTCTCCAAACGGTTTGAGATCATTTGGTCCCAAATGGTCTCGAGACCATTTGGACTCAAATGGTCTTGAGACCATTTGGTCCAAACCTTCTAAAAACCGCATGGACCAAAAAGGCACTTCAACACTCAAACGGCTCAATGTTTCAATCCATGGACCAATTACAAATTGAACCACTAAAATATTCATCAATTGGTCCAATGAATCACCATTCAATTATACCTTCAATTTAGGGTTTTGAGCCCAATTGAACTAGGTTTGATAATCAAGAAACCATCAATTAGGGTTTGAAATCAAGGATCCATCAATGGTTGACATTGTGGAATCAAATCAATTGAAATCAATAAACTATCATCATCACATGATATGACCTGACCTCAAACAGTCTTGGATGACCACCAAACGGTCTTGAGATCATTTTTTGATATCCAAACGGTCTTGAGACCGTTTACCCATTCCATCATCAAAATCCATGACATCCAATTAGGGTTTTGGACCATTGGATTGATTGTCAAATCAACACTTAGTTGCAATTCAATTTGGTACCTTTGGACCCTCAAACACTTAGCCATACTTAACCATAGACCTCCAAACAGTCTTGGGTGACCCCAAACGGTCTTGAGACCATTTGGGTGATTCCCAAACGGTTTTGAAACCGTTTGGGTCAATCAACCCAAAACATCATCTCAATCAATTTCAAAATCAACACTTAGCCGATTAGGGTTTGCAATGAAGGAATCATACACAATTGAAACCTTCAAGATCAACCAATTGAAACCATTGGATCAATATTCAAGTACCACATCATATATCTCCAAACGGTCAACCATTTCAAACGGTCAACCATCCCAAATGGTTTGGGACCCAAACCACCAAACGGTTTGGTGAAACTGTTTGGTCCCAACATTGAAACCGTTTGCCCTAGATATTTAGGGAGGTGTGTGCTTATGATGATGTCATCATCATCAAGCTCCAAACTCACGAAATCTAATGTGATTTCCATGGAGATTGCATCAATCAACCAAACTTAATTTCAGAAATGTAGAAATGATCACCAATTCATAAGGAATTGATTGCAATAATAAAATTATGGGTTCAAGTTATAAAACCCGCCTCCAATTGAGCTCCAAAGCTCCAAGCTCACGGAAAAAATGATGTATGCAACTCCTTTCACTATTCCAAGGGTCGTCCTCAAGCTTTGAGTGAAAATAATTGGCTAGAATTGAAGAGGGGATCAAGTTATGAAGAATTCATACATTGATTTTCAATTTTCACCATGGATTCAAGGTGAATGGAGGTCAAGAACCTTACCAATAGGTTGGGGGTCGTCATCCTGATCCTCCACAGCTCCTTGGTCGTTTTACAAGAAAGGGGAAAGAAAGGAATCCGAAAAAGCCTTTGTTTTGTCTTGGAAAAGGTACTTTTATAAGATAATTGATGAGACAAAAAATACTTTATAAAAGTCTTTTAATTCCAAAATTGTTGCCACCACTTCCCCCTTGGTTTCTTGCATGCAAGGGAATCTCTATCCCCACCTATTTCCCTTACATTATCCATGAATTAAGGGAAAAGAAATTAAGCACCTTAACCCTTATAATAAGAATATCCATAATTGAATGGAAATTCTTTTTCTTATTATAATGGTAAGTGGAATTTCACCTCCTTAGGATATGCTCGTGCCTTTGCAAGGCTTTAAGCTCATCCAAAAACATATAAATTCAACCATTTTAATTTTGGTTAAAATCCCTTTAATTAATACATTCATTTTTGCCCTAAATTGAATTAGGGTTTCACTTAGGATTAAATCTTGATTATTTTAATATCAAGATTCTCTCTCCTCCAACTTAATTCAAATGAGGCGCCCCTATAATTTTATTTGATCTAAATGATGACAATAATCATTAGGGACCTTACTAAAGTGGTAATTTGCATATTGAACCCTAGGTTTTGGGTAAATTGCACTTTACACCAAAACTAGGTTTTAATGCACAAGGATTGCTTTACAAGCTTAATCTTAATGCCCAAGCTTGTGAAAACCATACCACTACATCATATTCATTCTTATGATGTATCAACATCAAAGGAACATATTATCATGTAAAATTTGCAAGTTAACCCCTCAACTTGGGTAATTTGCACTTTAGTCCAAAATAAGCAAACATTGCTTCAACATTGTTCAAACATGACCAAAATTGAAACATAAGTTTCTCATGAGCCCTAATTACTTTTCCCAAGATAAGATTAAGCATATACTCAACCTTATTAGGCAAAACATCTAGGGTTAACACATAACCCAGGTCAGGGATGTTACACAACGCTTGTCAAAGTTGTTCATGTTGTAGTTCATCATGAACTGTATGATTCTCACAACATTTGCAGTATCATACCAGTAGCCAACTATTGGCTTAGAGGAAATCCCAGTCTAGTCATACCCAATCACATTGAGTGTGTGAATACCTACTGGATCTTCTTCTGTCATAAAATACTAGGATAGTGTCTTGGATACATCATATGTCTCGTGTTGTCTCTGCAACTCATAGTTCAGAGAACACAACATTAAGCACTCCACATCAATGGCATCTTTGGTATGCTTCCATAAGCATCCTTTAAGCCATTGGTGTGGTGGGATCGAGTTCATCTGGTTCTGGTATAACTAGGACTTATAGCTTTTGCTCTTCTATTAAGAACAATTCTCAATGTCCTCAACCATTCGTGGAAGTTAGTCCCATTCAGCTTGTCCTTTTCAAGGACCGATCACAACGAAAAGTGATTGGTGTTTGTTGTCATTTGTACTACAAAAGGAAATATATGCAATTTAGTCCAAAACTCAATTTTGACTTATTTGATTGATTTTAAAGGTTGACGATATAATTAGGACTTTAATTAATTATCGCTCCCACTATTTTATTCAAATTGATAGCCCTCACCATCAATTTAGAAGATTGCAACGTTCAATATTCGAGTGTGTCAAGATCCTGAAATCCTCTGAGTCATGGACCAGCTACGGCTGTCACCCACAGCTTATATCTTCCAGGTAGGCAACTTTTGCCAATTGCATCATATGCAACTCTTAAAAGATGTCATATGCAACTCCTTGCCATGATCACCTCCATGCCTCAAGGTGCTAGATCCTATCTAGGTCACCTTGTTAAGTCTGACCCAAAGCTAATACAATGAATATGCACCCTACTAGGGCAGATCCACATATCCATCCTTCACGCTTCCATGAGATAGATGGTGCACCACGCTAGGGCATGCCCACACTTGGCCGATCAAGCTTTTTACATGTGTCGCATTTGGAAGGCATCTAAAACTTTAATATTTAATGAGGGATTTAGTTTTTATAGGTACATATACATATCCAATCACCAAAAAGTATAGTACGTATCATATACATGCTATATCCCACAGAAAACATGTGAAATGATAAAAGTGATGATTATGGCCATCCTAATGTGATTCCTCGAGCCAAGAGGAATCACGGTCATCTAGGTCCACATCACATGCAACATGTACAAGATGAACTTTGTGCTTTGCCATTTTGGGTTTGATCAACTCATCTTCATGATTGATAGTCTCGCCATCAAGCCGGTCGGTTGGGTGTCACCAGCCGATCGATTGGCTCCTCCAACCAATCGGTTCGCCTGGTCATCGTGCATCTCCACATGGCCACCACCCGACCGTCTCGCTCCTCGAGCCAGTCGTCTGGATCACCAATCGATCAGTTCACACCTTGAACTGATCATCTCAGTTGTCATCAGATTGTCCTCCGTTCTTTGACATAATAGAAAATATAAAAATATCTATCATATTTACATTTAAATTGGGAAACCCCAAGTTACATTTGGGGGGAGCAAAGGTAGGAAAGAAACCTCGAGTTATCTCGAGTTACATCAGGAATAAGGAGGTAGGGAATCGGTGCGCAGACCAAGATGCAAGCAACCACATTCAACCAAGCACACATGCATAGGGTTTATTGGCCATAACCACACTATACATCCACCACAAAACTCGTTTAAGGGTGACGTGTATCGAGTGCATTCATATTACATATCATATATGTAAATTGGAATTTGTGGATTTAGGATTGGACATGCATAAAGCCAATTTTATTTGCATCATATGCAATAAATAAAGGCGACAAACCAAAACCGATCACATCAATAATCCTAAAGTATAAAGTAATTGATGGGGCTCTGATACCACTGTTGGGTTTTAGGGGAGACAGAGAAGGCAGCGGAAATAAGAATTTTCTTCTCCCTGAACCTAGTATAAAGGAAATGCGTCAATGTCTATACAGTAGGAAGGATGGTTTGTAGAGACATACCTTGTCCCGAGGCTTGCTCGGTGACGTTACCTCGCGGCTTGTGTGGTCTTCACCTCCGGTCTTGGACGGTGTCTGTGCATCTCCTAGTCTCACTGGGACTGTCGAGATAGACAACTATCCTCCAAGTGGCAGAAATCTCCCGCCTCTGTAGTAGTCCACACAGACCACCTGGAACTTCGATTGCCTTGTCGCACAAGGAAACAGAAGGAGTCGCACCCTCCTGTCGACGTACTAGTCACCAACACACTCTCATGCAACCAGTCGCTTTTTTGCAGTTGTCTTTCCCTTGTTGTGCCTCCTTTATCGGGTAGCACTTGCTCAGGCTCTCTCGGTTACCACAACCAGAGAGAACGACAACTTTGTAGCGAAACAGGTGTTCTGAGTTGTACTTGAGAAGCCCCCAATACCCCTATATATATGAGGGTCATGGGATAGGGTTCTCTACCTCGGGCAATGCAGGACTAAAGCAGGAGTAGAAGGATCTGGAATTTCCATAAAACAATCAACTGCGCCAGCTGAACCGATCGTTTCAAGTATGAAACGGTCGATTGGGGACCTGAGCCGATCGGTTCACACCTGAACCGGTCGGTTGGGGCACCTGAGCTGATCGGTTCACTTCTGAATCGGTCGGTTCACTGCCCTTGTCAGTTCCCGATTGACTTTTCCTCATTTGTTTCGAATTGATCCAAATACTAATCCTTGTTCTGATCAAATCGGACAAGTGAAATGAAGAGAAATATCTTGCCAACCCAACTTTCCCAACTTGCTCGTTTGGAGCAGTTAAGCCGATCGATTCAACCCTTGAACCGGTCGATTCAGCCTGTCCTGAGCCGATTGGTTCCTCACATGAGCCGATCGGTTCACCAAGCTGAGCTGATCGGTTCATCACATGAGCCAATCGGTTGGGAGTACAGACTGCACAAAATCAGTCAATTGCAATTTCAATCAATCTGATACTCTAATCAATCGGTCCAACACCTTGAATACTATGATACTGAGCTATCAATTGATTGAGTGTTTAATTGAACTACTAAACTCCTTTAGTAATCAATCTAAACATCGTTTGTGGATAAAATCCTCTTCCAGGTTAAATCATATGTGTGTGACCCTGCAGGCCCATTTCATATTGGAAGTGAAAGTCCATAACACTTATGACTTCACAAGCAAAGAGAAGTGCCTAGTCACACATCAGTGCTACCCAAGTGAAAAGGAAAGTTGGAGAATAACTTTCAATCCTACAATATGTGAATGGTGTTACAGTGAATGTATAATTCCTTTGTCACTGATATCCCAAATGAACTCAAGGCATGGAATAGTCATCCTGTCAACGTTCATTCACTTTCTTGATCTCAAAGTAGACTGGAGGAGATATGTATGCCATCAATATCACATATTGATTCACATATGCATGCACACACCTATCTCAATCCTACTCATCAAGTGGCCATGGATATCAAACTCCCTCAGGAGGGACAAATCCCATATCTATCACTTACCCCTCAAAAGCCCCATGTGTCAAAACCACCCAATCATCACCTTTATAACAACCCATGTTTCAGGACTGCGTTTGATGATGTCAAAGTGTACCCAACGACATGTGTTGAGTGTAGTGATTTCATGTCAAAGAATCACACTCACCACCATCACTGTGAGAACTGACTATGACTACCATGTCATGGTTCCATGTGTCAAACTCACGGTGGATCTGTCTGGTACAATTGTTCTCTAACAAGTACCTATGTGTTTGGTTTGATATCTCCATATCATGACTAATGAGATTATGTCATCAACCAACATCACAATCTAGTCTTGTGTGTCATTGTTGTCTATCTACCTTCCACAATGACATTCGATTAGGGACATAATAAGAATGTACAAACTCTTAGCATCCGTATGATCCCATCGTTCAGGTCCTGAACCTGAAAGCATACATCATTGAGTATTGTCATTCTCTAGACATTCAATTTGTTCTATCATTATCTCATATGACTGAACTAGAAAGAATTAGAAGCTTGTCTTTGATGTTTATCAAATTAATCTTAATGTATCCCACCAATCATCCCATGATTAGCTCTCAGGGCATACATACCAACAGATGCTTGGATAGTGAAACCCTAATAGGTGCCTTAGTTGTGACCGAGATGTAGTGCCTAACCCAGTTGGACGACAGGCCACCTTGTGGTGCCTTGGTGTCATTTGTTATAGTAAGCTTGTTGGGCGACAGAGTGTTGAGCTGGGGCGCCATGGCCTTGGCCGTTATGGCTTTGGCCAATATGGTGAAGAAGGTTTTCCGATATGAACCCTAACCCTAATGGGTTATAGGGTCTTGGCCGTTAGGGCTAGTTGTATTGCCTGACACACCCTTGCTCCTTGGTTGCACGGTATGAGCTGACGATATCACCCCTGGTTCCTTAGCTGCACGATACACAACTTCTAGACCAGTTGCACGATACACATCATCTATGTTTGCCTGATATCCCTTGTGTAGGGATGCACCCCATCGTTGACCGATACATGTGGCTAAGTGCCCTAGCCGATAGGCCTTTAGTGAGGGATGTTACCTTGCCCAATATCCCTTTGGGTGAGGGATGGCGCTACCCGCCACACCTATAGTAAGGGTAGATGGTACCTTCGGTGAGGGTTATGCTTAACCCGGAAAACCTAAGTTGATGATCTGTAATCTTGAAACTGCACCTATGTTGATGATGCAATATGGATGATAGGTTGTAACCAATGATATGTTTGATACCTAAATTTGGTGCTATGTGAGATGATTAGATACATGTTTATGTTCATAATATATAGGGCATAGTGAATGCATGTGGTTTGATTACAATAATGTAATTTGTCTATAGATACAACTTTGTGCTTCATGTAGTTATGTTCATGGATGTTGTTCCAAACATGTGTATCTGCAACCCTAATAGCATGATAATCAGAAAGATCTGTGTTTGGTGATTGGAGTTATCTCTCTTGATGTGCATACTAACCAGATAGGTATATCAGATGAATTCATATCCAGGTAAGAGGTATGAGGTATATGTGTTTGAATAACACTAAATGATGGTAATCCTTGATTGATGGGATAACATGTTTCACCCGTATGATGTGAAAAGGTATGTTGACCTGATAAAGGCTGAGTGCCTAGTTGAGGTGTTATCCTCTGATGTTGAGATAAGGGATTGTTATCCCATGGTGATGATACCTTGAGAGGCAGTGGCATTCTGTGGTGAGGGATTGAGATCCCATGATATTGTGATAATGACAGTAATAATGTAACTCAATGATTGTACAACTTGGTTGCCTCAACAATCCACCTAAAATATACTAATTAATTACAGTGAAACTCATCATGTACTTTTCCCTGGACATAGATCCATCATCATCAGTAGTTGGTGATAGTGAAATGGGTTCTCCTGTGGGTTAATCCAGAAGCACATATTATTGAATATGTGTGGTTGCTCCTAGTCGAAAATAGGAGGATTAGAGTACAACTTCGGTTGTAGACTCCCGAGCAAGGTTTCAGGCCCATGGCTCAATATGAAAGAGCATGGTGAGCAGGCCCATAGCTCAGGATGTGTGGTAAGAGCATGGTGAGTAGGCCCATGGCTTAGGATGTGTGGTAAGAGCATGGTGAACATGCCCATTACTCAATGGTTATGGAGCATGGTGAACATGCCCATGGTTCAGATCACTAGCACTGATACCTATACCAAGGTGGGCTAGGCAGAGGGTAGCCTGACCCTATGTGGTTGTGGCCATCTAAGCATGAGACTGCAGTCCTGCTTGTTGAGCACTCATGCACTGACCATGAGGTGGTGAGGTCATGGAGTCCAACTCTTCCATTGACCTTGTATGGCACCGGTTTGGGCTTCGCAGCCAAAGGTTGGATTTGAGTGGTACGGTTCACTTCCTCAGGGCATGATAATATGTAATCCAGCTGAATAGTATATACTGCTTAGGGCAAAACACGGAACATTGATTGAGGCCTTGCTTATATAGTTGATCTAGTTATACATTGCAGTTATTTGTACATTACTTATGTTTTGTGATAAGTTCCTATAAAGCTTATCTTTTCAATCATGTTCCATAAGAATATCTGGATATATGCCTCCTAGATACCTTGGTAAGTTTATTAATAAAATATGTCCTGCTCAGTATGCTGCATGCTCATATAATCTGCCTATATCAGTTATCTGCTTTTGCTTTTCTGAAGTTTTATAGTTTCGGCGGGGAGTTATGTTTCTTGCTGGGACTGTGTGTCTCACCCCGTTGGTTTAAAACCTTTTTAGGTGATCGCACTAGACGTGGTGGTGGTCGTGAGGTTGCGACCGAGCAGTAAGAAGATCAGTAGAAGGTAAGAGATTGATATGATGTTGTTTTGGTGGTTTTATAGTAGAGTCCAAGAGTCATCCATGTACTCTCAGGTCCTCAAAAGTGTTTTGATGACGTTTCACGATGTATAGATGTTGTAGCTTTGCATATCCTGTTGTTGACATGGTGTGGCCCGTTATGTATGTATAAATAGGTGACGAACTCTTATGTTGAAAAAACAGCTAGTTCCTATAAAATGTGGACATATATCAAGGCTTGTAATTATTTATATAATATGTTTCTTTGCAGGAGCTGGATGTAATAGTTCTCTTTTATCTGCCTTCTGCAATCGATTTTAATTAACTTGTGTTTTCGATAATATGTGGTTTATGGTGTTTCCGCACGTTTTTGTGTGGCATCTCGTTGTCTGTGTGATAACGGGATGTGGCATTACAAGTTTGGTATCAGAGCTCTAGGTTCACTGAGTCTACAGGGATCTAGGACTAGGTTTGTATATGTTCTTCTGACTATTCCAGATTTTCTTACAAAAACCTTCTACCCTCAGCGGATGATAAAGCTTAAAGATGTCTGGAAATCATGAAGAACATGCTGCCGAGAGCAATGATGTTGCATCAGTTGATGGAGCAAGAGTGTAGGCACATGAAGATCGGGTGCCTGAGGTCCCCCAACTTGACCCAACCATTCTTGAAAACCCTACCTATCAGTAGTTTATGGGACAGTTAATGGCTATGATGAATCTCATGGTGGAAAGATTGCAAGTGCCTCTGCCAAGAGCACATGCTCCCCTTGGTGAATCATCGGGTATTGGGAAGACATTTGAGCGGCTTCACTGAGTCGGAGCTTCGGATTATACTTGAATGGCTGATCCAGCCGATGTAGATCTGTGGTTGATAGGTCTAGAGAAGGCCTTCCGGATCCTCAACATCCCCGAAGCATACAAAGTCAAGCACGTTGTCTACCTTCTAAAAGGTAGTGCCACTGGTGGGCCATCAAAGAGGAGAAGTGGCCTGGTGAGGTGATCTGTTGGGAGGTTTTCCGGCGGGAGTTCGTCAACTGATACTTCCCGAAGACATATCTGGATGAGAAGATCAACCAATTCGAGCATCTACGCCAAGGATCGATGAGCATCACCGAGTATAAAGCTAAGTTTATGGACCTGCTGAGGTTTTGTCCTCACATGGCGGTGACAGATGACGAGAGAATCAAACAGTTTGAGAAAGGTTAGAGCACTGAGTTGACAACACCTGCTACTACTTTGGAAAACTGGGAGCGGTTCGCCACATTTTTGGAATCTGTTCAGAGGATAGAACGGTCAGTCAGGGAGAAGAGGGAGGCCATGTCCAAGAAGAGACATGCTCAGTTCCAGAGGCAGAGGTCTGATGGCTTCAAGAAGTTAAGGTTTTCAACACCTTTTGTGTTGAAAGGTTCCAGTACGCCGTCATAGTGGTCCCTGAGTAAAGGAAGAGGATATGGTTCTTTGCCATCGAAGGCATATAGTACAGCTTCAGTGACAGTGACAGGGCCATCTAGGCCACAACAGAGAGACCAATCATGTCATCTTTGTGGTCAGATCGGGCATTTTAGGTCAAATTGCCCAAAGAGAGATGTTGAAGTGACACATCAGCCGAGGCAGAATCAACAAGGGTCAGATAGACAACAATCTAGTGGTAACAGAGGGTGAGGATGCGGTCAAGCGTCGCAAGCAGGATCATTTGCCCAAGGAAGTAGAGGATGTGGACGACAGCAAGCAATGGCTCAATTCTATGATATGAGTCAGTCGGAGGCGATAGTCAACCCACGAGTGGTGGTAGGTCAGATGGAGTTATTTCATTATGATTTGTCATCTTCTTGCTTTATATCTGTTCTGGTTGACCTGGGTGCTATGCACTCTTTTATCGCACGTAGTACGCTTGATAGCTGTCTTTTACCCATTAGTTGTAAGAAAAATAGTATGTTGTTAGAAACCCCTCTTGTTGGACCCACGTTGCTTCGAGATGAGTGTCCATCTTGTGTTTTATCCTTTTCAGGACACAGTATATAAGTGGATCTTATAACACTTGATATGCATGGATTCGATGTGATCCTTGGAATGGATACCTTAGAAAAGTATAAGGTTGTGTTGGACTGTTGTTCTAAGCAAGCAGTGTTTGATGACAATAGTGAGAAGTGGATCTTCCAGGGAGATAGAAAGATCCTTTTGACATGTTTAGTATTAGCTATGGTGGCAGAGAAGTTGCTGTGGCAAGGATGTAAGGCGTTCTTAGCTCATGTTGTGGATACCAAGGCAAAAGGTCCTAGCCTTGAGGAGGTGCATGTTATCCAAGAGTTTGCGGATGTGTTTCCTGATGAGTTCCCCGGTGTTCCCCCACCTCGAGAGATTGACTTTGAGATCAATCTGGTGCCACGAACACAACCAGTTGCTCAGACATCATACATGATGGCTCCAGTCGAGATGGCAGGGCTGAAGAAGCAGTTACATGAGTTGCTGGATAAAGGTTTCATCAGACCAAACACATCGTCGTGGGGTGCTCCGGTCCTGTTCATAAAGAAGAAGGATGGATCGATGCGTTTGTGCATAGATTACCGACATTTGAACAAAGTTACGATCAAGAAGAAGTACCCATTACCAAGGATAGACGATCTATTTAATCTGTTGTGTGGCGCTACAGTGTTCTTAAAGATGGATCTATGGTTTGGATATCATCAGTTAAGAATTAAGGATGAGGACATACCAAAGTCAGCTTTTAGGATGAGGTATGGTCACTTTGAGTTCATGGTTATACCGTTTGGGCTAACCAATGCGTCTGCTACTTTCATGGATCTGATGAATAGGGTATTCCGTCCATTTTTAGATTAGCTTGTTGTAGTTTTTATAGATGACATCTTGATCTATAGTCAGGACAGTCAAGAGCATGAACAACATCTTTGACAAGCGTTGACTCTTCTACGCCAACATTAGTTGTATGCCAAGTTCAGTAAGTGCGAGTTCTAGTTGAAGGAAGTGACTTTCTTAGGTCATGTGATATCTGCAGAAGGATTCAGAGTGGACCCTAAGAAGGTGGAGTCAGTTGCAGACTAGGAGCAACTGAAGATGCTGACAGAAATTCGTAGTTTTCTGGGTTTAGCAGGATACTACCGGAAGTTTATAAAGGACTTCAGTATGATCGCGTTGTCGTTGACAAAGTTGACCATGAAGGATGTACCTTTTGTTTGGGATGATCGTTGTCAGTAAGCTTTCCAAAGTTTGAAGGAGAAGCTGATTAGTGCTCCAGTGTTGGTGTTTCTAGAGCTTGGGAAAGGCTATGTTGTTTTCTGCGATGCTTCCAAGAAAGGCTTAGGATGGGTGCTGATGCAGGAAGATCATGTGGTTTCTTTTGCTTCGCGACAACTTAAGAAACATGAGGAGAATTATCCGACACATGATTTGGAGCTAGCAGCGATGGTCCATGCGTTAAAGATTTGGAGACACTATCTTTATGGGGAAGTGTGTCAGATCTTTACAGATCATAAGAACTTGAAGTACATCTTTTCGCAGAGTGAGTTGAACGTGCGACAGCGTCGCTGGATGGAGTTGATCAATTATTATGATTGCACCATTAAGTATCATCCTGGTAAGGTGAACGTGGTAGCTGATGCGCTTATCTAAAAGTCTTCTTCTCTTCCTATGAAGAAGGCACAGTTGAGTTCCTTGGTATGCCATAGGCAGGATATGTTTATTTCTTTACGGCAGATAAATGTACAGGTAGAATTTTCCTTGTTGGCATGACTGTTGGCACAGATGCAAGTAAAACCTACATTGAGACAGTAGATCAAAGATTCACAACATGCAGATGCTTCAGTTAAGTTGATAAGATCAGAGTTTGGCAACGAAAAGCATGATGGGTTCCATGAGTCCGAGGATGGACTAGTTTGCTATCATGGTAGGATGGTGGTCCCCGATGTTGATGATCTGAGAAAGATAGTGCTCGAGGAAGCACACACATCGATGTGTGCAATGAATCCAGGTGTCACCAAGATGTATCATAATATCAAGGACCTATATTGGTGGTCTGGCTTGAAGAGATATGTGGCCGAGTTTGTGTCTAGGTGTGCGGTATGCCAAAAAGTCAAGGCTAAGCATCAGAAGTCGGTATGTACGTTGCAACCCATGCCAATACCGTAGTGGAAATGGAATCATATAACCATGTATTTCATAGTTGGTCTGCCAAGGACAACTAAGAATCATGATTCCATTTGGCTTATAGTGGACAGATTGACAAAATCGGCTCAT
The DNA here is from genome assembly GCA_963693085.1 of Alisma plantago-aquatica. NCBI lineage: Eukaryota > Viridiplantae > Streptophyta > Magnoliopsida > Alismatales > Alismataceae > Alisma > Alisma plantago-aquatica. Next base: position 613,802,729 of record OY856413.1, read on the forward strand.
TTCATACTTGTGAAGACGATGTATACAGCAGATAAGCTTGCTTAAGTGTATGCGGATGAGATAGTGTGTTTGCACACTGTGCCTACAACGATAGTCTCAGACAGAGGACCCCAGTTCACGAGTCATTTTTTGGAACAGTTGCACAAAGCATTGGGAACACAGTTGAGGTTCAGTACCACTTTCCACCCACAGACAGATGGACAGTCTGAAAGGACTATTCAGACTTTGGAGGATCTTCTTCGAGCTTGTGTTTTGTAGTTCCTAGGCAGTTGGGACGTGCATCTCATTTTGATAGAGTTTTCCTACAACAATAGTTACCAGCGGTGTATCGGCATGGCTCCTTATGAGGCTTATATGGCAGGAAGTGCAGATCTCCTTTGTGCTGGTATGAGTCAGGCGAGTATCAGCTTTTGGGTCCCGAGTTAGTGCAGCAGACAATAGAGAAGATCAAAGTGATGCAACAACAGTTGAAAGTGGCACATGACAGGTAGAAGTCATATGCAGATAATCGTCGATGGCCTTTAGAGTTCCAGGTGGGAGACAAAGTGTATATCAAGGTCTCACCATGGAAAGGCATGCCGAGGTTTGGATGGAAAGGCAAGCTGGCACCCAGGTATATGGGGCCATATCTGGTAATAGCACGTGTTGGCAAGGTAGCTTACAAGTTAGAACTGCCACCAGAGTTGCACATGTTACATCCAGTATTCCATGTTAGTATGTTGAAGAAAAGTCATCCAGACACAGGGACAGTGATACAACCAGTTGAAGTTGAGCTTGATGAAGATGTGACCTACGAGGAAGGTCCAGTGAGGATTCTTGATAGAAGAGTAAAGAAGTTGAAAAGGAAGGACCTGGTGCTTGTGAAGGTTTTTTGGCATCATCATGGCGTTAAGGAAGCCACATGGGAGCTCAAGGAAGAGATGAGAAGGAAGTATCCCTCGCTTTTCTCTTCAGATTTCAGGGGTGAAATCCCTTTGTAGAGGTTTATGGCTTGTAAGGACCTTGACATTTGTTTTGGGCTTACCATGTTTGCTTTGCCTAAACCTTGTGTTTAGATGCTTGCTAATCACCTCAAATGGTGATTAGGGTTTGTTTGTGCTTTTTTTAGAGTTGGAGGTGCAACTTGTAAATATCCCAAGTTTTTGGGTTGATGTGCAAGTTTGACACCTTAAGAGATGTTTCCCTCTCTCCTTGCATCCTATAGGGTTGAAAGGATGGATTGGGCTCGTTGTTGGAGTAGCTTTGGGCTTTGTTTTGCCTTTTTGAGCCTTGTTTGGGCTTTGCCTTGCTTTGTTGGGCCTTGTGTCGGGCAAGCCCTAGGTGTATCGGCCAAGCTTGAGTGTGTCGACCTTGGTGTTTCGGCCATGGTGTATTGGCCAGGTGGTTGTGTCGGGTTAGGGTGTGTTGCCCATGAGGTGTATCGGCCAAGTGACCTTCTTTGACCTAACATCGTTTGTGTCACCCCCTTGTGGATACTTGGTGCTTATTGCTTGCATGTGGCAAATGCTTTGGACATGTGGAAGAGGTGAGATGAGTAGGTGGCTTTGCCCCATGGACAAGTGTCCCTAGGTTGGGTGACACCTTGCCTTAGTTTCCTCTTCACCCTATTCTATATATGTCTCTCCTTTCTCTTGCTTAGGATCCCTTTAGTTCCTTAGTTGCTTCCCTTCTTCCTTGGTGGTCGATACATCTCCTTGGTGAGCTTGGTGGCCGATACACTTGGTAGAGCAAGCTTGGTGGCCGATCTTCTTAGAGTCTTCTTCTTCATCTAGTGGTGGCCAAACCCTAGAGTGTGTCTTGCTTCTCTTCTTGTGGTGAGCATCTCCCCCTCTTTCCTTAGCACCTTCCTCTCCTTCTTGCTTGTTCTTCGACCATGGTGGTTATGAGCTTTGCTTCTCTTCTTGTGGTTTCTTGCCCTAGTTTGTACCTTTAATCTTGTTGAATATGTGTTGGATATGTTGTTGATGTGTTCTTGACCTTGGTAGACGAACCATGAGTTTAGGGTTTCTTGCATAAAACCCCTTTCTCTTCCATTTGGTTTAGAGAAGTGAGTTCGAGCTCTAGTGGTGTAGGCAAAACCCCTCTCACTTGGTTGTTGAGAGGTGAGTCTATACTCTAGATGCTTGGGCAATACTTTTCTCTTACCATGGATTTGAGAGGTAAGCCTTGGTTGGACGTTGACCTAGTGTAGGTTGGGATCTTGACCGATGTGGGGATGATCCACCATGTTGCCTGATATGTGATGGAGGTTGTGCAAAACCCCTCTCTCTTGGTTGTTGAGAGGTGAGCCAACTCTCTTGATCTATTAGGGTTTGATGATGGTGATCTTGAGGTTGGTGATGACCAAACCGATATGGACCTTGTTCTTTGCATGATACTCCCTCTTCTAGGGTTTTGGCTTGGACGATATGATAAGTTGAGTTCTCTTGGATTTGTTGCCCGATATGACCCCTTAACCTTGCTAGTATCCTTGGACGATATGCCTTGATCGAGATGCACCTTTGCCTTAGTTGGTGTTGTGCCTTTGGCCGACATGGTGCTTAGTAGATACCTCTATTTTGTACCTTGGGTGACAAAGGCTAGTTTTTTTGTTGCCCGATATGATGCTTGGATAGTGAAACCCTAATAGGTTCCTTAGTGGTGACCGATATGTAGTGCCTAACCCAGTTGGACGACATGCCACCTTGTGGTGCCTTGGTGTCGTTTGTTGTAGTAAGCTTGTTGGGCAACATAGTGTTGAGCTGGGGCGCCATGGCCTTGACCGTTATGGCTTTGGCCGATACGGTGAAGAAGGTTGTCTGATATGAACCCTAACCCTAATGGGCGATAGGGTCTTGGCTGTTAGGGCTAGTTGTGTTGCCTGACACACCCTTGCTCCTTGGTTGCATGGTATGAGCTGCACGATATCACCCCTGGTTCCTTGGTTGCACGATACACAACTTCTGGACCAGTTGCACGATACACATCATCTCTGTTTGCCCGATATCCCTTATACATGGATGCACCCCATCGTTGACCGATACGTGTGGCTAAGTGCCCTAGCCGATAGGCTTTTAGTGAGGGATGCTACCTTGCCTGATATCCCTTTGGGTGAGGGATGGAGCTACCCGCCACACCTATAGTAAGGGTAGATGGTACCTTCAGTGAGGGTTATACATAACCCGAAAAACCTAAGTTGATGATCTATTATCTTGAAACCGCACATATGTTGATGATGCAATATGGATGATAGGTTATAACCAATGATATGTTTGATACCTAAAGTTGGTGCTATGTGAGATGATTAGATACATGTTTATGTTCATAAGATATAAGGCATAGTGAATGCTCGTCGTTTGATTACAATAATGTAATTTGTCTACAGATACAACTTTGTGCTTCATGTAGTTATGTTCATGGATGTTGTTCCAAACATGTGTATCTGCAACCCTAATAGCATGATAATCAGAAAGATCTCTGTTTGGTGATTGGAGTTATCTCTCTTGATGTGCATACTAACCACGTATGTATATCCGATGAATTCATAGCTAGGTAAGAGCTATGAGGTATATGTGTTTGAATAACACTGAATGATGGTAATCCTTGATTGATGGGATAACATGTATCACCCATATGATGTGAAAAAGGTATGTTGACCTGATAAAGGCTGAGTGCCTAGTTGAGGTGTTATCTTCTAATGTTGAGATAAGGGATTGTTATCCCATGGTGATGATGCCTTGAGAGGCAGTGGCATTCTGTGGTGAGGGATTGCCATCCCATGATATTGTGATAATGACAGTAATAATGTAACTCAATGATTGTACAACTTGGTTGCCTCAATAATCCACCTAAAATATACTAATTAATTGTAGTGAAACTCATCATGTAGTTTGCCCTGGCCATAGATCCATCATCGTCAGTAGCTGGTGATGGTGAAACGGGTTCTCCTGTGGGTTAATCCAGAAGCACATATTATTGAATATGTGTGGTTGCTCCTAGCCGAAAATAGGAGGATTAGAGTGAAACTTCAGTTGTAGACTCCCGAGCACGGTTTCAGGCCCGTGGCTCAATGTGAAAGAGCATGGTGAACATGCCCATGGCTCAACATGTGTGGTAAGAGCATGGTGAACAGGCCCATGGCTCAATGGTTATGGAGCACGGTGAACAAGCATGTGTCTCAGATCACTAGCACCGATACATGTACCAAGGTGGGCTAGGCAGAGGGTAGCCTGACCCTATGTGGCTGCGGCCACCTAAGAATGAGACTGCGGTCCTGCTTGTTGAGCACTCATGCACTGACCACGAGGTGGTGAGGTCGTGGAGTCCGGCTCTTCCATTGACCTTGTATGGCACCGGTTTGGGCTTCGCAGCCGATGGTTGGATTTGAGCGGTACGGCTCACTTCCTCAGGGCATGATAATACGTAATCTATCCGAATAGTATATACTTCTTAGGGCAAAACACGGAACACTGATTGAGGCCTTTCTTGTATAGTTGATTTAGTTATACCTTGCAGTTATTTGTACATTCCTTATGTTTTGTGATAAGTTCCTATAAGGCTTATATTGTCAATCATGTTCCATAAGAATATCTAGATATATGCCTCCTAGATACCTTGGTAAGTTTATTAATAAAATATGTCCTGCTCAGTATGTTGCTCATATAATCTGCCTATATCAGTTATTTGCTTTATCTTTTTTGAAGTTTATAGTTTCGGCGGGGAGTTATGTTTCTCGTTGGGACTGTGTGTCTCACCCCGTTGGTTTACAACCTTTTTATGTGATCACACTAGACGTGGTGGTGGTTGTGAGGTTGCGGCCGAGCAGCAAGAAGAGTAGTAGAAGGCAAGAGATGGATATGTTGTTGTTTTGGTGGTTTTGTAGTAGAGTCTTAGAGTCATCTCTGTACTCTCAGGTCCTCAGAAGTGTTTTGATGATGTTTCACGATGTATAGCTGTTGTAGCTTTGTATATCTTGTTGTTGGCCTGGTGTGGCTCGTTATGTATGTATAAACAGGTGACGAACTCTTGTGTTGACAAGACAACTAGTTCCTATAAGTTGTGGACATATATCAAGGCTTGTAATTATTTATATAACATGTTTCTTTGCAGGAGCTGGATGTAATAGTTCTCTTTTATCTGCTTTCCGCAATCAGTTTTAATTAACCCGTGTTTTCGGTAATATGTGGTTTATGGTGTTTCTGCACGTTTTCGCATGACATCTTGTTGTCTGTGTGATAACGGGATTTGGCGTTACAATTATTAGGTTCCAATTGATTAGTTACGTCATTTAAGTATCTCTTAGCATCAATCAAGTTACAACGTACAACCTATAAACAAATTCTACATAAATAATGGCATAACACATTACCATAACATATTTGAGTATGTAAGGTGTGATCTCATAGCATAATTACTTGATGCTTGTCATTCACCATATTTTCCATCACAAGGACCACATATCTTGGGGTAACAACCCCTCCTCTCATCACTGAGGAAATCATCATCTCATATAAGGCAATAAGCCATCATTAGGTCATAAGACCATTTACCTCATCTTTCAATGATGCCAATATCACATACACCTCACAAGGCCCATTCAAACATATCATAAGCAACATAGCTCATACCCAGTTATGCTTATCAACTAGTGTTACCTACATGGTTAGAGACTTGTAACAAGGAGAACAATACACAATCAATACTACCATCTCATAAGATCATTGCCATTCACATTACATCATAAGGTTTAGGATTTCTACTTATCAATTAGGGTTTACAAGGTTAGATCAACAACCACCCTTAGAGCATTACTTCCATCATCACTATAAGGTATGTCATGAGATAAAGATTATAGAAAACAACACTCCTTATTATTCACACCACCACATCATAGGGTATCACATCATGTCATGTAACCCTATCATCAACATGAGGTAACATAACCACCATCACAAAGTATCGATTTAGACTATCATGTAGTGTATCGGTTGATACTTGCCATAGGGTGTAGACTTGTCATGATCACAACATGTCGACTACCACTATGCAAGGCACAAGGGATATCCTTACTAAAAGTTTATCATTTACCACTAATTGAGGGTGTGACAGTCAACACCTCCTAAGGGTGTGACGGGCAACACCATCCTATGATGTGATGGCCAGCACTAGCTAAGGGTGTGATGGCCAGCACCACTTAAAGGTGTCGGGCAACAAAAGCATGTCGGGCAACCATAAGTATATCGGTTGTTAGGGTTAGGGTTTATCTAGGCATCACGATCAAGGTGTATCGGGCAACACTTCACTAAAGCTGTGTTAGCCTCCACTCAACCCGGGCGTCATGGTTTAGCCCTCAAAACATACCAACTCCCACAAGATACTCCCTTAGTCATGATGGGCTAATACCTTCAAGGCATATCGGTTTGAGCAACACCTTATCTACTTGGGTACTTCAAGAGCATGACGGCTAACACCCTCCATGCATATCAGTTTGAGCAACACCTTATCTTCTTAGGTACTTCAAGATCATGGTGGCTAACACCCTCCATGCATACCTGTTTAACCATCACATATCGTTTGAAGTACTTATAGGTCATGACGGGCTAGCTTATTCAAGATCTATCAGCCATATCAATTTAACAACCATAAGCCATGATGAGATAACCTTCTCAATACATGTCGCCCTAAGCATCCATAAGGCATGTCGACCTAGGCATCTCCAAGTCATAATGACTTTCCACATGAGGTGTTAGTTTGTTGTACTATGAGTCATGACAACCTACCCTCAACATGGTACATGTGTATGTGTGTGGACTTGTTGTCTTCAACCTTACAAAGGTCGGACACTAGTCCACCTACTAACATAGCAAGAAGGTGTAAGACATGAATAGAAAACCAATGACATTCCATCATCAAAAAAATTCTAAGACATTAACAACTACTAGCATACAAGAGATGAATGATCTCAAGATGAAGAACAAACATAAGTGGTGTGATTCCGCTAGAGGTGTACACACCAACCAACTAGGGTGGCTAGATGCACTCCACGAGGTCAGAACGCACGGGATGGGATCTTACTTTCAAAATTTATAAACCTAACTTAACACACCTACTTCTACTAAGACAACTACACCGCAAGCGCACGGGGTCGTGTCGTAGTATAGGAAGGTGGCAAGTATAGGGTCGATCCACAGGAAAAACACGGGGCACTAGAGCTAGGTTAGTTTGGCTAGGTTCCTACTGTGGAGACTAGGGATTAAGGGTTTGAAGGTTGTTTTAATTATTAAACTACTATGAACAAGTGAGGAATTAAAGGCAAGAATGAAATCTACGTTAACCCTAGACTAGATTAAGGCTAAACAAACAAGAAAGGATTAAACTAGGTATGAAAAGGCAAATTACACTAAGGCAAGCAAGAGAGAAGTAAAAGAGCAATTAAAGAGCTACAATAGCAAGAACAAGACAAGAGCAAAGCAAGAAGCTAACTAAGCAAGGAAAGAACTAATTAAGTTAAGCAAGCACAAAACTAGGGTTTCAAGCAGTAAAGAGATGTGTGGGCTATTTACGGGTATGAACTTATCACTTAAGTTGGGGGTGACGTATGAACATTATGAATCCATTTAGATTATCTAAACCAAACAACAAGTTAGAGTTTAATGAATTAACCTAAGCTACTAACTGGCCATGGATATGCTAGGTTGTGCATAGGGGAACTAGTCCCTAACACCCACTACTACCCTTACGAGGCTCAATTGGGTTAGGGATTAGGTTCAAATCAATTAGAGTCTAATCAAGTCTAGGTTTCTAGATTAGGCATTCCTAGGGCAATTAGGGGCCGAGGGTAGTAATGGGGAGGTGAAATTAGGGCTTTGGACCCCAATTCCCCCACATTCTACCCTACTGAAAAGACTGTCAGGAGCAGGCAAAAGATCACATCTTTTACGCAAAAACCAGGAGAGAATATGCATGAGGCCTGGGAGAGATACCAGGAGTAATAGAGGGATTGCCCTCACCACAATTACAAGAAAGGTTTTTTGATAACAACGTTCTACAATGGCCTAACTCCTGAAGAGAGAGTATCACTAAACGCAGCTACGGGAAGCGACTTTCTTGGGAAGAAGCCTAGTAGATCTAAAAAGATCATTGAGAACAGGCCCGAGCTTCAAGCCGAGACTAAATATGATAGGACTTACAGAGGTTATGTAACGTCTATCTCAAGAAAACAAGATTTACTAATGCGGAAGCATTCACTAAGCAGCGGATTACCAAAAATCACTGAAAATTAAAACTTTTTCTGAAGAGATTTTTAAATGGTAAAGCTTTTTCATAAAGCAACATGATAAGTTATTTACAAACTGATCCATCAGTACATCTCTGTAAGGTCGTATCTCGAGATTACAATCATCAACTACCATGTTAACTACATAAGGCAAGATATAGAAATCTCGAGGTACTGGACCAAAAACTCGAAAGCACTAACTATTACTCCGAGGACCTGAGAGTTCAGAGACGACACATAGGACTCTAACTATATCTATATGTGGCATAACAACCAGTTCTCCACCTGAAACTTCATTGCTGTCCCTGGTACTGTTGATGTTGCCCTTCACCTATTGAAGAATTTTTGCCTCCTCGTCCATGTCCACCTAAAACTATGTTTCCCACGGGGTGAGACAATTATAAGATTGTCCCAACGAGAGTTATAACTCTTCGCTAGAAACATAATTATTGCATCTTAAGAAATAAATGTACACAAAGAAGTTATATTTGTCTGGGAGTAGTTAAAACAATGTTTAACAGATTAAACCATTCTTCCAATTAAAGCAATACAGCTATAATTTGATAAACCCATATGTCATTTATCTTTTAAGAAATAGAAGAACATGTATGGCATTTATTTACTATAAAACCATTATTACAACATTAACTCTCTTCAGACTTAGATCATATATCTAATGTCTGGCATTATTATTGGGGAGTCATGGCCTGTAGCCATACTTATTCTCACAAAGTGTTAGGATCTCAATTCCTCAACTTATCAAGTACCTTTCTAAATTTATCATCATGATTATAGAATCTAGGTACTTGAACTCATAATTTACCATTCACTAGGTATCATAGCATATCATTATACTTGAAGCATGTAAAGTAATTTCAATACATAAGATATCATAATCCTTACCTGGATATGATCACCTCTTTATGAAAACCTGCATGATCAATATTTACTAATAACATGCATATTGTATCATAACAGCACAATACAGATTCTTCTCAAATTATATATGTGATACCACGGCCGTGCTACCTTGCACGATCGTGCAACAAAGGACTCACCACGACCGTGTCATAATACCACGGCTGGTTTCTAGGGTTAGGATTCTCATTTAATCCAAAAAGAGTTATTCCACCTCTTAACTAGATTAGGAATAGTGATTCCTATCTCATTTCTCAATCATGGAGTTTCATGCTTAAAAGCATAACTCAGAATTAGGGTTACTTGTTCATATCATCACATCTCCCTAGATTAGGGTTTACTATTCACATATCATCATATTACCCTAGATTAGGGTTTACTATTCACATAGCAGTGAATTGAGATCATACCATCATTATGTATGAAGATTACTTCCATTCATGTCTTCACTTAGGTTAAGATTCATTGATCATCATAATTAGGGTTTCCATGATCTCACTATGAAGGATCATACCCTAATTAGGTGTATTCCTACATATTGGAAGTATATTACTTGATTCTCAACCATATAGGGAGTCTTCTCTCTCCTCTTAGTAATAGATGATATTTACATCACTCTTGATTAGACTAAGTCAAAACATCTTTGATAACATAAGTCATGTCATCACCATTATGGTCATTAGGGTTTGCTTGATCAAGGGGTGTTGACTACTTAAACCCATCAAGGGTACTTTGGTAATCTTCACCATTGACCCTAAAATACATTAGTTCACTAATTACTTAATCCCTTAATGACTTTAGGTATCTATAGGGTTTAGGTTAAACAACTACTAAACCATCTTAACCTTCAAACCATCAAGCGTTCTTAACATAATTGAACCCAAACGGTCTTGTACTTCAACCCCCAAACGGTTTGAAACCGCATGACCACCAAAGGGTCTTGAGACCGTTTGGTCCCAAATGGTCTCGAGACCATTTGGACTCAAACGATCTTGAGACCGTTTGGTCCAAACACCCTCAAAACCACATGGACCAAGGATGGTCTCAACTACTACACCAATCGGTTTAGGGTTCTCAATATTGATTCCTTCAATCATTGAATTCATGGAACCAATCATCAATTGGACCTATCATCATACTTTAATTGAGTTAAATAGTTCAACCTTAAACTGATTTGACCCTCAATTGACCCTCAATTATTCATCAATTATGGTTTGATTCTAATGAATTAGGGTTTGGAATCGATGATCCTTCAATACTAATCAATGTAAGACTAGTTACTTTGAAACCATAGAACCATCATCCAAATTGGGTATGACCTGACCCCAAACGGTCTTGAGGTCGTTTGGATGACCTCCAAACGGTCTTGAGACCGTTTGCCCATCATATCACCAAAATCCAAGTCAACCAATTAAGGTTTGGATCATTGGATTGATCACCAAATCAGCAATTGATTACACTTTAACTTAATAACATTGGATCATCAATTGCTTAACCATACTCACCCCTAGACCTCCAAACGGTCTTGGGTGATCCCCAAACGGTCTTGAGACCGTTTGGGTGATCCCCAAACAGTTTTGAAACTGTTTGGGCCAATCAACCCAAAACATCATCTCATTCACTTGCAAAATCAGTATTTAGCCGATTAGGGTTCATACCACATATTTGGATCTTCAAACACATATCCATACTTCACCCTAGACCTCCAAACGGTCTTGGGTGACCCCCAAACGGTCTTGAGACCATTTGGGCTAATCGACCCAAAATCTCAAATTAACTCATTGGAATTTCAGCATTAATTTCAATTAGGGTTTGCCCAATTGATTAGCCTTCAACTCATGATTCCTTGAGAATTAATCCCTCAAATTTGGTGAGTTATTAAAAAACATAATTAGTAACAGTAATCTCAAATGGTCAACGCTTGGTCAACGAAATAAAATGGTTTTTAAACCGTTTGCCCAAAAAGGTCAAGTTAATCTGGTTGAAAATCAGCACTTAATCCAATTAGGTTTATCTAATTGATTAGCCTTCAACTCTCGATTCCTTGGGAGTTAGCCCATAAAATGTGGTGAGTCATTAACCAACATCATTAGGAACAATAATCCCAAACTGTCAACCCTTTTTCAACGCACTCAAACGGTTTTGAAACCGTTTTCCCAAAAAGGTCAAGTTAATCAGGTTGAAAATCAGCACTTAATCCAATTAGATTTACCTAATTGATTTGCCTTCAACTCACGATTCCTTTGGAGTTAATCCCTCAAATTTGGAGGATTATCAACCAACGTAATTATGAACAGGAATCTCAAACGGTCAACCCTTGGTCAACTCAACCAAATGGTCTTGGAGACCGTTTTCTCCAACCGACCTTGTGAAACCGTTTGCCCCTCAAACGGTTTTGCAAACCCCCAAACGGTTTTGCAAACCGTTTGGCCAAGGGTGCAAGACCGTTTGCTAAAGTAACATTGGTATTCACACCCCCTTCTTTTACCTCCAGATCCAGGTCTGTTATTCATGGTTTTAGTTGCAAGAAAGCAAGGAAGGATGGGGGAAAGAAGAACAAACTACTTTTGCAAGAAAGAAAGATGCATAACAAAGTTTAAGGGTTTAGAGTTATAAAACCCACCTTAGAATCTGATCTAGAGCTCCAAGCTCCATAGATTTAATTGTGGCTTGAGCTCCAGGGGTAGTCCAAGGTCCTTTCTTCAAGAATTGGATGGAGAAGATGGCTAGAAGCAAGAGTTGTGTAAGGAATACTAGCAAACCAACCTTGTAATGGAATTTCCTCCATGAATCCGAGCTAGAAGATGACCAAAGTTACCTATATAAACTTGGTCGTCCTCCTCTACTACTAACCTCCTCCTTAGTTGGCCCAAAGAAAAAGGATGAGAAGAGGGAATGAAGGGAACGATCCCTTGATTGTGGAAAGAGCTTGCTTATATATTTTTGGGTATATTTCCAAGGCAATGATAAATACTTCTTCTCTTTTACATCTATATACTCCACGCCCCTCTCCTACTTCTTTGCCATGTTCCTCCATTCTCATAACATGCAAACTTATCTCTCAACCTTGGTTTAGAGGAAAAGAAGCCAAACACTTTATTAAGTCATACATATATAAGGGTCATTTTGCATACATCTTGATTATTCAATTACAATGATTATCCTTCTTATATGGTTACTCAAATGAGCCCCCCCTCATTTTCTTTACTCCACTTGATTCTAAAATGCATGAGAGGTACTCTAGAGGGTATATTTTACATGTTGCACCCTATGTTTTGGGTAAATTGCACTTTACACCAAAACTAGGTTTTAAAGTACAAGGATTGCTCTACAAGCTATATTTTGGTGCCCAAGCTTGGGGAATCCATATCACCACATCATATTCATTCTTATGATGTCTCATCATCAGATGAACATCTTAACATGTGCAATTTGCAAGTTAACCCCTCTAATTGGGTAATTTGCACATAGGTCCCTATTAAACAAAACAATCTTACAACATTGTTCAAAAAGGACAGAAATGAAAATATAGATTCTTCTAAAGCTTTAATGACATATCAAGGGTTAACCACAAGCCTCTAATCATAATTTTAAGCAAAACACCTAGGGTTAGTTCATAACCCAGGTCAGGGGTGTTAAAAATTATAAACCCCTAACAAGGATTTCGTCCCCGAAATCCCAGGAAAAGGAGGGACAGATTATTCATTAGTAAGGCCCGCAAGTTTCCCCATATTATCTCAAAATTATGATGACATTATGGATTTGTAATTCACACAAAGTCCCTTTCATTAATTACTTCTTATCACTGTTTATGTTTGTGCAAAGCATAGACCCCTAACATAAGGTGTCCATACTTTTGAAAGGAAGAAGCATAAAAGAACATTCTTCTAGTATCACCCAAGAATGTTAACCAAAAGAGAAACATACATACCTTAGCACAGATAATTCACTCAGCAATCCTTTATTTATTTGAAACAATTCACTAAGAAAGTTTGCTAATCAATTAATTTGGAAATATTCACTGAGAAGATTCACTAAGCAATTTGTCTTGGAAGATTTCACTAAGTAAATTTACTAAGTATGTTGTCTCCAAAGCTTTCACTGAAGGAGTTCATTGAGTATGCTTACTAAGTATTTACTGAGGAAATTCACTAAGTATGTTCACTTAGTATGTTTACTAAATATATTCACTAAGTATTCGCTATCGAAATTCACTGAGTATGTTCACTAAGTATGCTCACTAAGTATATTCACTAAGTATTCACTGAGGAAATTCACTGAGTATGTTCACTAAGTGTGCTCACTAAGTATGTTCACTAAGTATTCACTGAGGAAATTCACTGAGTATGTTCACTAAGTATGCTCACTAAGTATGTTCACTAAGTATTCACTTAGGAAATTCACTGAGTATGTTCACTAAGTATGCTCACTAAGTATGTTCACTAAGTATTCACTGAGGAAATTCACTGAGTATGTTCACTAAGTATGCTCACTAAGTATGTTCACTAAGTATTCACTGAGGAAATTCACTGAGTATGTTCACTAAGTATGCTCACTAAGTATGTTCACTAAGTATTCACTGAGGAAATTCACTGAGTATGTTCACTAAGTATGCTGACTAAGTATGTTCACTAAGTATTCACTGAGGAAATTCACTGAGTATGTTCACTAAGTATGCTCACTAAGTATGTTCACTAAGTATTCACTGAGGAAATTCACTGAGTATGTTCACTAAGTATGCTCACTAAGTATGTTCACTAAGTATTCAATGAGGAAATTCACTGAGTATGTTCACTAAGTATGCTCACTAAGTATGTTCACTAAGTATTCACTGAGGAAATTCACCGAGTATGTTCACTAAGTATGCTCACTAAGTATGTTCACTAAGTATTCACTGAGGAAATTCACTGAGTATGTTCACTAAGTATTCTCACTAAGTATGTTCACTAAGTATTCACTGAGGAAATTCACTGAGTATGTTCACTAAGTATTCTCACTAAGTATGTTCACTAAGTATTCACTGAGGAAATTCACTGAGTATGTTCACTAAGTATGCTCACTAAGTATGTTCACTAAGTATTCACTGAGGAAATTCACTGAGTGTGTTCACTAAGTATATTCACTAAGTATTCACTAAGAAGATTCACTGAGTATGTTCACTAAGTATATTCACTAAGTATTCACTAAGAATATTCACTGAGTATGTTTATTTAGAAGTTTCACTGAGCTTTTCTCATTAATTTCTCTATACTCTCTAGATTGTTTCAGAATAATTACCTGATCAGAGTAATAAAAAAGATAACAATCTAAGAGTTTCATACTTGCCTTATCTACAATAACCATATACCTGGCCAGGGTATATAAGTATTGAGATTAGGTAGTATGTATTTTACTTATCATCATATTCCTCACTTTTCATATCATTATACACACAGGATTTTCCATACTAGATTATTCTTCAGGTATCACATCTATATCTCATCTTTTAATGCATAATTAAGGGAGATTATAAATTTTTTTAAAGAATACTGAGTAAGATATAAGTTCTTATCTCCCTTGTGTCCTTCTAGGACTTAGTCAAAGGAATTCAAAAATAGCTAATTTTCATATCTTTAACACATAGAATCCTGATATGAAATATCAAAACAAAACTTATTTCATCTGACCTGTCTGGGACGTCTGTCCACATCCTCTATTATTATATTGCCTCCCTTGTGAGCCTTGCAGACTCTGTCCTTGAGGTTGAGTCATTATTGTATTCCTGTCTGGACAATCCTTTGCCAGATGTCTTGGTTGTCTACATTGGTAACAGATCCTGGGTGCAAAGTGTCTATACGATCCAGTTACTGATGTTGATGCTATGTCGGAGGGTCTTCTTGGTGTACTACTATGATCCCTACTTTCACTTGACATCCATTGTGTCTGGGTAGGAAATCCTGATATTGCTGTCGGTATAGAAAATCTTGGCTTCTTAAAACTTTCAGGCCTTTGATCTTGAGGCTGGGTGTACATCTTCTTACTACTTGTCTGTTGTTTCTCGATTTCTGACCTCTCTATCCTTCTTACTGACTCCACAAAGGTGGAAAACCTTTCTCTATTCTCTAAGGCAGACACAGGAGTGGCTAGTTCAGCGTTCAATCCCTTTTCAAAACGCCGAATTCTTTCTTCATCACTAACTGCCATCTGCGGACAAAACCGCAGCAACTCCATGAACTTAGCTTCATATTCGCTAACGTTCATCTGTCCTTGTGTAATCTTCTCAAATTGAGAGATCTTCTCATCTAGATACGTCTTAGGGAAATATCTATTGACGAATTCTCATCGGAATACCTCCCATCCTATTTCTTCACTTGGTCTCTTATCTTCCTCTATCATCCACCAATTACCGGCACTCCCTTTTAGGAGGTATACCGCATGTTTTACCTTTTCAGCTTCAGGAATATCAAGGATCTTGAAAGCCTTTTCCAGCTATGTCAACCATAGATCAGCATCTGCTGGGTCAGATGTACCAGCATAGTCTATGGCTCCCACCCGGCGAAGTCGCTCAAAAGTCTTGCCGACTCCATAACCTTCCTGATGGGCTGGTGCCCTAGGTGCAGATGGTGGCACCCTATCTGCTATGTGTGTTATGGCTGTCAGGAATTTATCAAATAAAGCATGGAGAGCTGGGTTTTCTATCTCAGTTGGGTCAATCTGGGGCTGTTCAGGTACAGGCCCCTCCCTAGTCTGGTCTCCTGCACCTCCTCCTGGTGCAGCAGTACTGTCCTCAGCAGCATGCTCTTCGTGTGATCCAGACATCTTCAAGTTCTTCTTCTCCTATGAGAGCAGAAGATACTTATCAGATAATCTGGAAAACACTTAGAACAGACTCAACAACCTTAGTCCTATGTCTCTGTAGACTCAGCGAACCTAGAGCTCTGATACCACTAAATGTAACGTCTATATCGAGAAAACAAGATTTACTAATGCGGAAGCGTTCACTAAGCAGCGGATTACCAAAAATCACTGAAAATTAAAACTTTTTCTGAAGAGATCTTTAAATGGTAAAGCTTTTTCATAAAGCAACATGATAAGTTATTTACAAACTGATCCATCAGTACATCTCTGTAAGGTCGTATCTCGAGATTACAATCATCAACTACCATGTTAACTATATAAGGCAAGATATAGAAATCTCGAGGTACTGGACCAAAAACTCGAAAGCACTAACTATTACTCCGAGGACTTGAGAGTACAGAGAGACACATAGGACTCTAACTATATCTATATGTGGCATAACAGCCAGTTCTCCACCTGAAACTTCACTGTTGTCCCTGGTACTGTTGATGCTGCCCTTCACCTATTGAAGAATTTCTGCCTCCTCGCCCACGTCCACCTACAAATATGCTTCCCATGGGGTGAGATAATTATAAGATTGTCCCAGCGAGAGTTATAACTCTTCGCCAGAAACATAATTATTGCATCTTAAGATAATAAATGTACACAAAGAAGTTATATTTGTCTGGGAGTAGTTAAAACAATGTTTAACAGATTAAACCATTCTTCCAATTAAATCAATACAGCTATAATTTGATAAACCCATATGTCATTTATCTTTTAAGAAATAGAAGAACATGTATGGCATTTATTTACTATAAAAAATTTATTACAACATTAACTCTCTTCAGACTTAGATCATATATCTAATGTCTGGCATTATTATTGGGGAGTCATGGACTGTAGCCATACTTATTCTCACAAAGTGTTAGGATCTCAATTCATCAACTTATCAAGTACCTTTCTAAATTTATCATCATGATTATAGAATCTAGGTACTTGAACTCATAATTTACCATTCACTAGGTATCATAGCATATCATTATACTTGAAGCATGTAAAGTAATTTCAATACATAAGATATCATAATCCTTACCTAGATATGATCACCTCTTTATGAAAACCTGCATGATCAATATTTACTAATAACATGCATATTGTATCATAACAGCACAATACAGGTTCTTCTCAAATTATATATGTGATACCACGGTCGTGCTACCTTGCACGATCGTGCAACAAAGGACTCACCACGACCGTGTCATAATACCACGGCTGGTTTCTAGGGTTAGGATTCTCATTTAATCCAAAAAGAGTTATTCCACCTCTTAACTAGATTAGGAATAGTGATTCCTATATCATTTCTCAATCATGGAGTTTCATGCTTAAAAGCATAACTCAGAATTAGGGTTACTTGTTCATATCATCACATCTCCCTAGATTAGGGTTTACTATTCACATAGCATCACATTACCCTAGATTAGGATTTACTATTCACATAGCAGTGAATTGAGATCATACCATCATTATGTATGAAGATTACTTCCATTCATGTCTTCACTTAGGTTAAGATTCATTGATCATCATAATTAGGGTTTCCATGATCTCACTATGAAGGATCGTACCCTAATTAGGTGTATTCCTACATATTGGAAGTATATTACTTGATTCTCAACCATATAGGGAGTCTTCTCTCTCCTCTTAGTAATAGATGATATTTACATCACTCTTGATTAGACTAAGTCAAAACATCTTTGATAACATAAGTCATGTCATCACCATTATGGTCATTAGGGTTTGCTTGATCAAGGGGTGTTGACTACTTAAACCCATCAAGGGTACTTTGGTAATCTTCACCATTGACCCTAAAATACATTAGTTCACTAATTACTTAATCCCTTAATGAGTTTAGGTATCTATAGGGTTTAGGTTAAACAACTACTAAACCATCTTAACCTTCAAACCATCAAGCGTTCTTAACATAATTGAACCCCAAACGGTCTTGTACTTCAACCTCCAAACGGTTTGAAACCGCATGACCACCAAAGGGTCTTGAGACCGTTTGGTCCCAAATGATCTCGAGACCGTTTGGACTCAAACGATCTTGAGACTGTTTGGTCCAAACACCCTCAAAACCGCATGGACCAAGGATGGTCTCAACTACACCAATCGGTTTAGGGTTCTCAATATTGATTCCTTCAATCATTGAATTCATGGAACCAATCATCAATTGGATCTATCATCATACTTTAATTGAGTTAAATAGTTCAACCTTAAACTGATTTGACCCTCAATTGACCCTCAATTATTCATCAATTATGGTTTGATTCTAATGAATTAGGGTTTGGAATTGATGATCCTTCAATACTAATCAATGTAAGACTAGTTACTTTGAAACCATAGAACCCTCATCAAAATTGGGTATGACCTGACCCCAAACGGTCTTGAGGTCATTTGGATGACCTCCAAACGGTCTTGATACCGTTTGCCCATCACATCACCAAAATCCAAGTCAACCAATTAAGGTTTGGATCATTGGATTGATCACCAAATCAGCAATTGATTACACTTTAACTTAATAACATTGGATCATCAATTGCTTAACCATACTCACCCCTAAACCTCCAAAGAGTCTTGGGTGACCTCCAAACGGTCTTGAGACCATTTGGATGAGCTCCAAATGGTCTTGAGACCGTTTGTCTCATCCAACCCTTGGATTCTAGTGAAATTCTATCAAGGATTGGTCTATCGAGTTGATCAACAAAGCAGCACTTAATTGTAATATGATTTGGTATCTTTGGACCTTCAATTGGTCAACTATACTTAACCCCAGACCTCCAAACGGTCTTGGGTGATCCCCAAATGGTTTTGAAACCATTTGGGCCAATCAACCCAAAACATCATCTCATTCACTTGCAAAAATCAGTATTTAGCCGATTAGGGTTCATACCACGTCTTTGGATCTTCAAACACATATCCATACTTCACCCTAGACCTCCAAACGGTCTTGGGTGACCCCCAAACGGTCTTGAGACCGTTTGGGTGATCCCCAAACGGTCTTGAGACCGTTTGTGCTAATCAACCCAAAATCTCAAATTAACTCATTGGAATTTCAGCACTAATTTCAATTAGGGTTTGCCCAATTGATTAGCCTTCAACTCATGATTACGTGAGAATTAACCCCTAAAATTTGGTGAGTTATTAAAAAACATAATTATGAATAGTAATATCAAACGGTCAATGCTTGGTCAACGCATTCAAACGGTTTTGAAACCGTTTTCCCAAAAAGGTCAAGTTAATCAGGTTGAAAATCAGCACTTAATCCAATTAGGTTTATCTAATTGATTAGCCTTCAACTCTCGATTCCTTGGGATTTAACCCATAAAATTTGGTGAATAATTAAACAAAATCATTAGTAACAATAATCCAAAACGGTCAACCCTTGGTCAACGCACTCAAACGGTTTTGAAACCGTTTTCCCAAAAAGGTCAAGTTAATCAGGTTGAAAATCAGCACTTAATCCAATTAGATTTACCTAATTGATTTGCCTTCAACTCACGATTACTTTGGAGTTAATCCCTCAAATTTGGAGGGTTATCAACCAACATTATTATGAATAGGAATCCCAAACGATCAACCCTTGGTCAACTCAACCAAATGGTCTTGGAGACCGTTTGCTCCAACCGACCTTGTGAAACTGTTTGCCCCTCAAACGGTTTTGCAAACCCCCAAACGGTTTTGCAAACCGTTTGGCCAAGGGTGCAAGACCGTTTGCTAAAGTAACATTGGTATTCACGCCCCCTTCTTCTACCTCCAGATCCAGGTCTGTTCTTCATGGTTTTAGTTGCAAGAAAGCAAGGAAGGATGGGGGAAAGAAGAACAAACTACTTTTGCAAGAAAGAAAGATGCATAACAAAGTTTAAGGGTTTAGAGTTATAAAACCCGCCTTAGAATCTGATCTAGAGCTCCAAGATCCGTAGATTTAATGGTGGCTTGAGCTCCAGGGGTCATCCAAGGTCCTTTCTTCAAGAATTGGATGGAGAAGATGGCTAGAAGCAAGAGTTGTGTAAGGAATACTAGCAAACCAACCTTGTAATGGAATTTCCTCCATGAATCCGAGCTAGAAGATGACCAAACTTACCTAGATCAACTTGGTCATCCTCCTCTTCTCCTAACCTCCTCCTTAGTCAGCCCAAAGCAAAAGGATGAGAAGAGGAAATGAAGGGAATGATCCCTTGATTGTGGAAAGAGCTTGCTTATATATTTTTGGGCATATTTCCAAGGCAATGATAAATACTTCTTCTCTTTTACATCTATATCCTCCATGCCCCTCTCCTACTTCTTTGCAACGTTCCTCCCTTATCATAACATTCAAACTTATCTCTCAACCTTGGTTTAGAGGAAAAGAAGCCAAACACTTTATTAAGTCATACATATATAAGGGTCATTTTGCATACATCTTGATTATTCAATTACAATGATTATCCTTCTTATATGGTTACTCAAATGAGGCGCCCCCCTCATTTTATTTACTCCAATTGATGATAAAATGCATGAGAGGTACTCTAGAGGGTATATTTTACATGTTTAACCCTATGTTTTGGGTAAATTGCACTTTACACCAAAACTAGGTTTTAAAGTACAAGGATTGCTCTACAAGCTATATTTTGGTGCCCAAGCTTGGGGAATCCTTATCACCACATCATATTCATTATTATGATGTCTCATCATCAGAGGAACATCTTAACATGTGAAATTTGCAAGTTAACCCCTCTAATTGGGTAATTTGCACATAGGTCCCTATTAAACAAAACAATCTTACAACATTGTTCAAAAAGGGCAGAAATGAAAATATAGATTCTTCTAAAGCTTTAATGACATATAAAGGGTTAACCACAAGCCTCTAATAATAATTTTAATCAAAACACCTAGGGTTAGTTCATAACCCAGGTCAGGGGTGTTATAGGTTATGCGAAGAAAGCCGCCAATGAAGGACCGTCAATTGAGTCTAAGGCTATGGAGGCGATTACATCCCAGATACAGAAGATAGCTATGGATGTCAGACAGCTAAAGGAGTCAGGGGGAAAAGGTAAGCAGACAAAGAAGGTAATTAAATGTGTCACCTGTGTTGAAGGAGGCCATGGAGTAGATAACTGCGTGTATACTCGACCTGAAGGGTCAAGTAAAAGTGATTCGGAGGATGATGAAGCTGCAAACGTATCTTACGTCAACTTCAAGAGGCCAGACCATCCAAGCTTCAGTTATGGAAACAAGGATGATGTAGAGAACTTGCATCAGTTGAGCAACCCACCCAAGCCACCATCTGGCTTCGAGAAGAGAAACGGGCAGGGACAGTACGCTAAGACTAACACGTTCCAGACAAAGAAAACCAATTATCAAGGTCAGGTCATGTATCAACCACGTCAAGTTGCTAATACAAGCCAAAGCCAAGGGCAAGGGCAAGAGCAAGGACAAAGTCATACCAAGAGTAGTGACCAGCCAAACTTAATGGAGCAACTTTTTGACTTCATTAAAAGACAAGACACAGTAAACAATCAACTTGTGCAAAGAGCATTATCCAATTCTGGCATTTTGAATTCTATGCAAACCCAAATGGCAGACATGCAAACGCACCAACGTCAGATAGACCAACAGCTTGCTCAGTTGGCTGAGCTCGTAAAGAACCCTTTAGGGAAGATCCCTTCTAGCACGAAGTCCGCTAAGATGGCAACCCTCATATCGGGATAGACAATAGAGCACCAGGAGGAGATGAGAACTAAAGAACCCGAGTCTGAGAAGGTTGCAGAAGATCCGGTTAGAGGAGAAAGCCAACACCCGCCAGTTTGGGAGTCAGGACCTGAAGAGGAATTTTTTGCTAAGAGAAGCTAGTACTTGCCAAGATTACCTTTTCCTTACAAGCTTGTAAAGGATCACCTAAAGAAGAGATATGAAAAGTAATGGAATCAGTGAAGAAGCTCCATTTGGAGGTACTTTTCTAGACGCCTTGGAAGAAATGCCGACCTATGCTAAATTCTTCAAGGCTCTAGTCATGAAGAAAAGACAAGGAGGGAGGATTGAAACTGTACACCTAGCCAACATGTCCACAACCTTCGTAAAAGATGAGTTACCAACCAAGAAAAAGGATCCTGGGGCCTTCACCATACCCTTCGCGGTAGGTGATAACGTTGAAAGAAAGGGTCTCGCCGATTTAGGGGCTAGTATCAGCCTCATGCCTCTGAGCCTCGCCAAATGATTAGGACTGACTGATATGGTCGGGACTAATATGAGGATAGAGTTGGCAGACCACACTTTTAAAAGGTCGGTAGGAGTGGTGGAAGATGTACCGATCAGAGTAGGAAGGTTCTTCATCCCTTGTGACATTGTTATAATTGACACTATTGAGGATCCTAAGTGCCCCATCATATTCGATTATCCTTTCTTAGCAACCGGAAGAGCACTTATTGACGTCACTGAAGGTGTGATAACCCTGAGGGTAGGGAATGATCACATAGATTTCAAGGTGAGAGACTCGATGAAAGGACCATCGCTGCTTGAATCTTATTACTTCATAGACAACTATAATCAATACTGTGAGGAAGTAGAAGAGGATGCAGCAATGGTATATCCTCTTATGAGGGCGTTGAACGAAGAGGATCAAGAGGTCAACAATCCCGAGGTAGCTGAGATCCTCAGCTACTTGAGCTGAGATGAAGAGATGAAGAGGTTATAGAGACGGTGAAGTATGCTTCTTTGGAAGTAACCATGATAGAAGAGAACGTACCAAAACCTAATCCAAAGATGAAGCAGCTGCCGGAGGGCCTAAAGTATGAGTTCCTAGATGTTGAGGAAAGAAATCATGTCATAGTCAATGCCAATCTGACAAAAGAACAGCTAGAAAGACTCCTTGAAGAGCTAAGGCTCCACAGAAAAGCTATCAGATATTCAGTGGATGACATTAAGGGGCTAAGCCCTGCTCTGTGTATGCATCGAATAAATCTTGAAGAATCTGCAAATCCCTTATTTAACCCTTGAGGAAGTTGAACCAGATGTTGAAAGCAGTCATAAAGAAAGAAGTTATCAAGCTCAGAGATGCGGGCATTATATACCCGATTAGCGACAACAATTGGGTGAGCCCGATTCACGTGGTGCCCAAGAAGGGAGGCATGACAGTCGTACAGAGGGATAAAGGTGATGAGGTAGTCGTCTGGACCGTTACCGGATGGAGAATGTGTATCGACTATCGAAAGCTAAATCAAGCCACCAAGAAAGATCACTACCCCCTCCCCTTTATCGACCAAGTATTAGAAAGACTTGCACATCATGAGTATTTTTGCTTTCTGGACAGTTATTCCAGATTTTATCAAGTTCCTATTTTACCGGACGACCAGGAGAAGACTACCTTCACATGCTTATATGGTACATATGCTTTTAGAAGGATGTCGTTCGAGCTATGCAATGCTCTTGCGACATTCCAGCGTTGTATGATCTCAATGTTCTCAGACTTTTTGGAGGACATTGTAGAAGTTTTTATGGGCAATTTTTCCATTTATGGAAAGGATTTTGATGCCTTCTTGAAAAACTTATCATTAGTTCTGCAGCCATGTGAGGAAAAGAACTTGGTTCTAAACTGGGAAAAATGTCATTTTATGGTACATGAAGGCATAGTCCTTGGTCATAAGGTCTCCAAGAAAGGTATTGAAGTAGATATAAGCAAGGTTGAGTCTATTTCTAGACTACCTCCACCAAAGTCCGTGACAGGAGTATGAAGTTTTCTCGTCACACTGGTTATTATAGAAGATTCATCAAGGATTTCTCAAGGATATCAAAACCTCTCTCAAACCTGCTGATAAAGGATGCATAATTTGACTTTACTGATGATTGCTTGAAAGCTTTCCAGACTCTGAAAGATGCCCTAGTGACCCCTCCTATCCTCCAAGCTCCGGATTGGGAGTTTCCCTTCGAACTAATGTGCGATGCTAGCAACTACGTTGTGGGAGCTGTCCTAGGGTAGACTAAAGACAAGAAACATCATGTTATATGTTACACAAGCTGTATTATAGACGAGGTGCAAGTAAACTACACCACCACAGAGAGAGATGTTGGCGTTCGTTTTCATGTTTGACAAGTTCAGATCATATCTTATAGGAGCAAAAGTGAAAGCATATACCGACCATGGGACCATACACTACCTGATGCAAAAGAAGGATACTAAGCCCAGGCTGCTGAGATGGGCCCTGCTCCTGCAAGAGTTTAACCATGAGATAATTGATAAGAAGGGAAAAGAAAATGTAGTCGCAGACCATCTCTCGAGAATAGTCTGCGACAAAGAAGACCTATTGCCTATTAATGACAACTACGCTGATGAATCTCTATTGATGGCTCAGTCCGACGAGCCAACCATGCCATGGTTCGTGGACGTTTGTAACTACCTGGCATGTGGCCAACTACCGCCAGATATCAAGTACAACTAGAAAAAGAAGCTTTTATCTGATGTTAAGAACTACTATTGGGACGACCCTCTGCTTTTCAAGAAGTGCTCTGACAGTCTGTACAGAAGGTGTATACCGGAAGAGGAGGTCTCGCTAATCTTGAGAGAATGCCACTCTTCACCTTATGGAGGGCATCATAGTGGAGACAGAACTGCCGCAAAAGTGCTTCAATTCGGATTTTACTGGCCTTCGCTATTCAAGGATGTCGCCGCTTATGTGAAGGTTTGCAAAGAGTGCCAATCAATCGGAAATATCAGAAAAAGGAATGAGATGCCTTTGTCAGACTGGATTGAAGTTGAGATCTTTGATGTCTGGGGAATTGACTATATGGGTCCCTTCCCCTCGTCAAGGGGTTATCAATACATCCTTGTAGCTGTAGACTACATCTTGAAATGGGTTGAAGCAGTTGCTACTCAAACTTGTGACTCCAAGTCTATGATTAAGCTTTTTGAGAAAAGTATTTTTCCACGCTTTGGAGTACCCCACACTGTGATAAGCGACGGTGGATCACACTTTGGGGAGAAGCAGTTTGAAACACTACTGAAGAAGTACCAGGTCAGGCACAAGGTTGATACACCCTACCACCCCCAAACCTCTGGGCAGGTGGAGGTATCAAATAGACAGATCAAGCAAATTTTGGAAAAGACCGTCAGCCGCACGCGAAAGGACTGGTCCATGAAACTCGATGATGCTCTCTGGGCTTATAGAACTATGTACAAGACGCCCATAGGCACGACACCTTACAAGTTAATCTATGGAAAGTCATGTCATTTACCCTTAGAGCTTGAGCACAAAGCCCTCTGGGCGATTAAGTTTCTAAACATGGATATGGAAAAAGTCGGGCAAAGGAGATTTCTACAGTTGTAAGAGCTCGAGGAGATAAGATTACATGCTTATGAAAATTCAAGGATTTACAAACAAAGGACTAAGGTGTGGCATGATGCCCACCTAAGAAGCAAGGATATTAGAGAAGGTGACAAAGTCTTGCTCTTCAACTCTAGCATTCATCTTTTCCCTGGGAAGCTCAGAACCAGATGGTCAGGCCCCTTCTCTGTGGTAAAGATTTTTCCATCAGGAATGATGGAAATTCAAGGAGAAAAGACTGGGATTTTCAAGGTCAATGGGCACAGGTTGAAAATATTCTATGAAGATGAAGCATTCATGAGAAGATCAGAGATAACACTGCAGGATGCCGAAGCAACAGCCGAAGGATCAAAGTGAAAGGAGTTTGAAGATTGTCGAGCTAATGACAACGCTCTTCGGGAGGCAGCCCAAAATTTTACTTTTCCTAGCATAGGATGTTATTTACCTTTCATTCAGAAAAACATTACGAACATTATCATTGTAATAAGGCCCGAGTCAGTGCATGCACCACATGCTTAGACTCTCTTGTTTTATGGGCCACCGGTTTAGTTTTATGAAGCTTTGATGGGTAATACTATCTGAGGCAGAGAGTCTTGTTTCTTGCCAGTGATGTTTTACTCATCAACACTCTCTTTACCTCTATTTTTCGCCTATACTTTTGATCTAAGTTTACTCCTTTTAAAATTTTTGTATAGAATGTTCTTCATAATGTTTTTCTACCTTGCTTCTTTAGCAATCTCACCTAATCTATCTGTATCGGGCAAAGTTTACGTGCCTGCATGACACAACTGTGTCGGGCAGGAAGCCCCATGTTGTGCGACTGCATTTTCATATCGGGCAAGCATTCTTGTGCCAGGCAACGTATCGTGCGACATGCGAGTGCATGGTAAGGCTTGCTTAGGAAGCCATTTCGACCCTTGAAGTGATGGATTAGACTACGCATCGAGAATGATTTGTCTCTCTGGATGACACATGCCTTGTTTTTACCCGATTTACCCCGACACGACATGGCTATATATAGCAAATGCAGTTTTACCATGTCGGGCACTGGCATTTACTTTTCACCTACTCTCGTATCGCGCATTCTACTCTCACTCCAGCTCTCATGATGGCCAACCTTTCTTCTACTCCCGTGTCACCCATCACAACCTTTAGACAATAAAGGTATAACCTGATACACGTATCGCGTGAGTTACCTGACGCGCCTATCGTGTCACGCAACCCGTGTCAGGCACAAGACTTTAGTTCTTTTTGTATCACGTGACACATTCTTGTACCGGGCAGCGTCCTGTATTGGGTTTTTCCTGTCGGGTTTCCTGTCTCTTTTGACTGTGTCGCACGACACACATCTATCGCATGCCCGACCTATACCTGGTATTAGGCGAGACCCATGTTGCCCAGTTTTAATAAAGTTTTAGCTTGTATCACCTCGCGTTTTGCCCATGTCGGGCGACATCTTTTCTCGTGAGATTGTATCGAGCAGGACAACTGTTCATAATGATGACCCGGTGTCGCGTGATAGCCTTGTGGCCATGTCGACTTTCGACCCTTTCTACCTGATACAAGCATATCGGGCAAGGTACCGTATCGCCCAGTTTTGTTAGATAAAGGAGCTTTAACTCGTGTCGCCCGATACTCTATCATATCGGGCATCACTCATATCGGGCAAACCTTTTATTTTGCTTATCGCGCGTTTCGCCACCTTAAGACCGTACCGGATTTGACCCTTGCTGTGTGACACAAGTATCACACTTGAACCCTTATCGGGCACACGTATCAGGCGAGGTCTGTTTAGTATAGCGACCCGATATCGGTCAGACCCGATATCGGACAGTGTGGTGCATTTTCTTTTGCCCGATATCGACTTGCTCGTATCCAGATTCGTTTAGTTTAACCTGTTTTTCAAGCATCACCTACCTTGTATCGAGCGTCGTGACTCCCTTGGTCTACCGCCCAATATCAGGTAGTGTGACCCATTTTCGTAATCTAGTTATTTACCATACACTTGTTTGATGATAATAGAAATGGCCTGCACCAAGAAAACTGTCGTACAAGTAGACGACCAAGGCCGAAGGATCAACCCTGAGGCCACAGCTGAAGCCACCACAGTCGAGCAGAAGCGCCCGAACCCTGATGCAGCAGGGACATCTGAGCCCGAGAAGTGGCCCAGGATGGAAGAAGCAACAGCCCCAACAACAGTCTCAACCACGGTGGCCGAGTTGGAGCCTTTAGATCACTCACCAGGCCGGTTCATGCCCAAAGACGACGAGCATAGGTGGCGGTACACAGAATTGGCAGCCAAAGTATACAGGCCAAGCCGCTTCTACCACCAGTCATCCTTCCACCAGATAGGCATTTTTGACAGGCTGAAAAATGTCCTAGCAGCTGCTGGGATGAGGAAAATCTGCTTCAGCCACTCTGCCTCTTACACAGAACTCACAAGGGAGTTCATGTCGTCCCTCCACCGGGTGCAGAATAGACCAGAAGAATTCAAAAGATTTGGCAGAGCGAACAGACTACAAGGATGATTGTATAACACTGAGCATGACAGATCTAAAAAGCTGCTCAATGAGATCTTCTCCTCTAGCGAAGCAGAAAGAGAACTACTCAACAATGGTTTCAGAATCACCGAAGGTGATGGGTTCAACCCGGTCGTACTCTAGAGGAAGCTGACCGGCGAGTCAACGTTCAAGCCGGGAAGTAAGGTGGCGGCAGTGCACTCCTACTTCTAGAGGATAGTGTACAAGATCGTTGCGTGCCTGCTCTTCAACAAATATGAGTTAAGCAACCTCTACACTGAAGAGCTCCACCTCATGTGGCACA
Organism: Alisma plantago-aquatica; assembly: GCA_963693085.1. Taxonomy (NCBI): domain Eukaryota; kingdom Viridiplantae; phylum Streptophyta; class Magnoliopsida; order Alismatales; family Alismataceae; genus Alisma; species Alisma plantago-aquatica. Next base: position 613,830,893 of record OY856413.1, read on the forward strand.
TGATGGAGGGACGCATGATCAACTTGGGGTGATTCCTCCTCAACTGTCTTCATCTAGTAAAGGACACCACCAAGGACTACAACATGGGTGGACTGGTGAATCTGATTGCGGTAGGGTTAGAATACCCCAGGGAGCCGCGTAGCCTCTCAAGGACGAGAGGTGATGATAAGATCGACCTCAAATTCCTAATGAGGGCTAGCATCATCAAGAAGGAGGGGCACTGCTACTTCTATAAGTTCACAAGAACAAACACCCTCATGCCGCTCCCACGCTGCACCAGCTACAATGCAGAAAAGTTGGTCTTCACCACAACGGAGATTGAAGCTGTGGTGGTTGAAGCTGCTTATGCCGCCACCACGAGGATAAAAGAGAGGGTGGTCGCGACAGGAAGACCAATTCCTCTTGACGCCCGACAAGACAAGGCAGCGACCGTTGTCGCCCCCGCTCCCGAGCAGGTCACGACCACCACAACAACAACAACCACGGCCGCTGAGGAAATAATGGTGATCGTAGAGGTCGCCGAAACAACTGGGGTTGAAACAATGACAATAGCCCCGGGGGAAGCTACCGCGGAAGAGATAGCTACAACTCCCGAAACTTCTGTTGTGCCTTCAATGGCAGAAGAAGTGGTGCAGTCGGACGCCAGCAATGGTGTGTTCGCTGAGCTCCTTGAGGCAGAGCTCAGACATTTGCAGCCCACACTGCCGCCAACATCACCAGTGGTAGTTGCGGAGGAGGTCACTGACAACCAATTGGTGGACCGACCCCCACCTTCTCCGTGCCCCTCCCCACCACTAGAAGCAAGCAAGGCAGAGGTAGCCACAAAGGCGCCAACGCCCCGCTTTGAAGTGATGCCCTCGCGAACAATCTGCATGGATTCAGACATGAGTGGAGACACGCACTCATCGAGCCAAACTTCTCACGCGAGGGACGTTAGAAGGCTGAGGGGCAGATCAGTCGCAGCCCCTCCATCACTAGGGCAGATCCTGGGTCAAGAATTTGACTACTTACGGGAGGTAACAGGAAACCACTTCATTACTTTTGCTTCCCTCACCCACAAGTTCACTATTTTCCAAGAGAGGCTGAACGATCAGGAGCAACAACTTCTGACCCTAGTTGGCCTTCCCGACCAACTAGAAGCCTTCAATAAGACAATGCAGTATTTTCCAAGAGAGGCTGAACGATCAGGAGCAACAACTGCTGACCCTAGTTGGCCTTCCCGGCCAACTAGAAGCCCTCAACAAGACAATGCAGTTGACACTCCAACGCCTTGACACAATAGAAGAAAGGTTGGATCAGAGAGACGACCACCCCCATTCAAGACAGCCAAGGAGGTTCCATCACCTCCTGGCTTCAGCTCTCCACCTTCCTCATTAGCATCCTCCTCCGGGACGTCATCTCCTTCCTCCTCCAGCGGGCCCTCCACAATGCCCGAGGAAGGGGCGACACACAAGTCAACCGACAGGGCCCCAACAGGACAAGAGAGTTCCCGCGGCATAGAAGAAGTTGCTCCCTCAGCCTCCCTCGACAAAGCTGAAGACAATGACGAATCAATCAGTGTCGGAGAGACGGCCACCCCCATTCAAGACAACCAAGGAGGTTCCATCACCTCCTGGCTCCGGCTCTCCACCTTCCTCATCAGCGTCCTCCTCCGGTGCGTCATCTCCTTCCTCCTCTAGCGGGCCCTCCACAACGCCCGAGGAAGGGGCGACACACAAGTCAACCGAAGGGCCCCCAGCAGGACAAGAGAGTTCCCGCGACATAGAAGTAGCTGCTCCCTCAACCTCCCTCGATGAAGCTGAAGACAATGACGAATCAATCAGTGTCGGGGAGGACTCTTCTGAAGAATCAGAGGGAGAAGGGAGGACATCTATACTGCTAACAATAGACACCCCCTAGAGGAAAGAGTTCGACGATAGATACATTTTATGCACCATCTGAAATCCCCTCTTTCGATATGGCAGACTTCGATAGAAGAGCCATCGGATACCTGACGATCAGAGACCAGAAATTGCTGAACAAGGTCCTGAGATTGCAGGCAAATGAAGAAGACGTCGTCTGGAGCGATGGCTACTTCTCTGTACGACGGGGAGCACTAAGGAGCATGTTCCACTCATCGGTCGTTATAGAAAAGAAACTCTTCAGGGTCCTACAAGGTGCCATGATCGAGAACGCAGGCATCAGGACAAGCCGACAACTCATTTACAATGCCACCCCGGCTTTGGCGAGAAGATTGGTGAAGGGGCTATACAACTCTACACATGTGGCCAGCATGCTGGAGTACATCGAAGAGTACAACCCCAACCTAGTTCTGGTCCCCTATAAGCTTCAAAGGAACTGGTTCCTTTGCATGGCGGACCTCCGAAATCACGACGTCCATCTCCTCAGCTACTGCAACAAAGAGGTCCCACACTCAGGAAACACCTTCATTCGCCCCGAAGATAGATATCTGAGGCTTCTCCCACTGTGTCTCCATCGCACAATCAAGTACAAAATCCAATGCCACAATGTCGTCTAGAATTTCTTTACACTTAATGACTTCCCCATTCAAGAAGAAGAGGGAAGTGGAAACAGTGCCTTCATAGTCATGTACGCCATTGAGATGCTACACATCTTCGGATACCTAAGGCACCTCAAGGGCCAAAATTTCTATCAGTTCAGGAGCACTTATGCTCTGCTGCTAATCAAGGATGGGCGCTATTTTTGAGACACAGACATCCCAGAGAAGCTGTTGGATAGCGATCAAGACGACGAATCCTCCCAACCCAACAGCCTTCTCGAGGGAGAAGTCAAAATGGCCACAGACGTTTACGGGGCAGGTAAGTGGATGGAAATTCTACGCGATATTCTTACAACTGAAGACCCCGCTTCACCTGATGCTTTATAAGAAATAGTCAGCAACTTCGACCGTTCCGCGTGTTCTTCACTAACCCAGGAACAGGTCAACAAAATTCTATGGAAGCTGGCTGATTCTACCCCCGCAGACGTCATCTATGAGGCAGAAGACGTCATTGTCCCAGTGGATGATCTTTAGGACGTGATAAAGGTAGGAGGATGTCTCGCAATGTCAGTGGTGGAAGCCTACATCCAAGTACACAGAGAAAGTTTGAACACACATACATCACCCATCATATGTTGTTCAACAATATCTACCTAGCTAACAAGTCAGGAGCGAAGCAGTCATTTCTGGCAAAGATACAAAGCAACATGTCGTGTATCATCTTCTTTTCGATCATGCACTACAATCACTGGACGCTCATGACAATGTACACTCACCTACGAGCAACAATCTTCTACAACAACTCAGACAACAATAAAGATCATCTGGTGCAGTGTACATCAACCGCGTTGACACCTCGAGTGCTTAACCAGAAAATACAACACTAAGGTGGCAACACTGATCCAGCCATTCTTGGAAAACACAGCGAACACATGCACGAGCTTCAATTCTACCACAACAGTCCACACCAAGTTCCACAATCAAACAACTGCGACATCTACGTGCTAGAATGGATCTCTAGCTCGGTGGCGCTACAACAAATGCCTAACAAGCTCCACCACATCAACTACCATAGCAAACACGGAGAATATGTGTGTGATCTTATATCTAAAGGAGGCATGCTCACCAGCTAAACCCTCACTGACTTATCACTATCCTACCTTATTTATCTCACAACTCTGAGACAGAGTGTGGGTTAAGTTTGGGGGGTACTATATATCAGTGAAGGAGGTATTAAAAGTTCTTCCATTTTGCCTTTCTTCTTTCTCTTACATATATATCCTGTGTACATATACATATACAAGTCTAATACAAAATAGTGCATATACAACTCCTTGCCTCTATACAATTGTACATATGCATTCTATAGTAAATATCAGATACAACTTCTCCCAGCTTGTTCTCTTTGCGTCTAAGGTGGTGCACACTTTTGTTATGATCATTCTAAAAATGCAGTCTCAAACGACAAAAAGACTACGACTTTTTCTATGCCAGTTTTGAAAAAATAATAACCTCGCAACAGCTAAGAGATGTGCATATGAAGGAAAAAGTTGCCCGAACAGCAAAAACTCTTTTTCCCCCTTATCTTCCAAAATCCCAAAATGAAAAAAAAAGAGAAAAGCCTTATGAGAGTGAATAAAAGCATGAGAGTTGTGCCTAATGAAAAAAAAACAAAACAAATAACACACTTGTTCTTCCAAAAGTACCCATCTTTAGGCATGGTAGATCCGGGGCAGTGGTATGTAGGATGTGAAATCCCTACTCTAAAGCCAACTGGCTTGGACTGTAGGGACCAGTTGCCCGCTAACGGACCCGTACCTAGATGGACTAATGGGAAACAAGAAAAAACCCAAAATCCTTTAGCCTTCCCAAAAACCCAACTTCTTGCTCCCAAAAGTTGTTCGGTGTGAAAGCTAACTTCAAAACCATGCACCAGAGTCTCGCCGAAGCTGAAGAGAATATTTTTGTGTAAATAAGGCAATGAAAAACAATAAAGCCCATTGCTCGTGAGTAGATGTAATTTTCCCAATGAACGTCTCAAAAAATGTGCTTAAACCCCTTGTCCGAGGACAGTGTCTAGTCATGAAGTAGTATCACAAATGAAACTTTAAAAATAGGAATAGTTTGATTTAGGATAATCAAAATGCTAAAGTTTGGGGGAGTTGATAACACTTATTTTATGGCTATTTATAGCGTTCATTTCCTTGTCAAAACTGCCCTCTAAATTGTTTTTCCTCTCAATTTTTGTCATGTTTTGCACAAAAGTAAAATGCGCTACACCCTAAACTTTTTTTCCATCTTTTGTACAGATTTTTCCCTATTTTATACCTAAAAGACCGCTAAAGGCACGTCCTGGCCCATGAACGACGCTTACCTGCATCGGCCCTTCTACCAGCAACCTGACACGCCACTCACCTGTCATAGCTTCAACCCGATATAGCAGCAACGCGACACAGACGTGTCGTGCAAGGACACCACTTACCTGACAGAGAGCTCTACCTACCATGACTAATCAGACCGTTATGGCATGTCACGCGATATGAGCCACTCGTCAGAAAGCGTCTGCCCACCATGGCCACTCGATACGCTTGCAGTTCAGCACATAGTGACGACCTGCTGTGTCGGGCGACACGCATGTGTCGATCATCCCTAAAGCCACATGTGTGGAGCCGATCAAGGATACATGGCGCCCAGAGAACCGCAACCTCCTCCAACTGTTGCCTATAAATATCAACTACAAGACTCTGATGGGACGGGTCAGAACCTCACAAAAGCTAACTTTGGACAGCTTCAGGAGCTAGTGTGTCGACAACCAAGGTGTGTCGGGCGACACTAGGTGAGCACACCCCAACCCGAGAGGGGCGGGAGTGGTTCACTTAGAACTCATCCCGGTAGCCACAGCAGACCGATACGACCAAGAAGGCCACCCATCGTGCTGGGTCCCTAGATAGGCTTCAACCCGAGACGGCTCACCCTTTACACCCGATACAAGGAACCCGAGAACCTAAGTCCCTTCTAACCTGACACAGCACCGAACCTGATACGGATCATTGTCATGGCGTGTCGCCCGGCAGGGTGGCTGCCCGACATGACCGTATCAGGTAGGAAGCCCTGACCAATATGCATGCCCGTCATGGTCTGTCGCCCAATAGGGTGGCTGCCCGACATGGGCATATCGGGCAGAGCTTCTGCCCGGTACCAGGTTAGATGTGCCTTAGGGGTCGTTGTTGTCTATCGCCCTCCTACATCAAGGATGCGATACCTATCTTCCCTTTTTAGCATTTACTTTCATTTAATATGCATTGTAACTGAACCCCTTTTACACAATATCTATGCTTATAGAATCTGTGGAGTATAATACCTATTGTTCTATGGTTGGTCCCCTTTTGTTGGATGATTTCTTATAAAGCATATGAGTTCTAGCTTGTATGGTTGGATCATGTTTTGACTAGCTATCAAAATGTGTTTCCCATTTCAACTCCTCTGAGAGAAGGACGTTGTAACTCTAGAGCTTGGTCTGACCCGAGAGTACGAGAGTACCCAGGGTTGGAGCTGCTTCGGGTTGCTTTCCCACTCCAACCTATGTCCATTACCCTTGAGAGAAGGTGTTGGCATTTAGTTGGAGGTACCCTCTTTGAGAGAAGGGGTGCATGGTGTTTTCCACTTCCGCTTGTTATTCCTAAGTTTTCTTCCTTCGTGCCTAGCCTTGAAAATAGTTTTATCTCCTTGGAAGCTATTGCGCAAAACCCCTAAAAACTACTAAAACCCTAAAACCATCATCTTTCTTGTAACTCCAGTTGGAGATAGTTTTTCTTTACAATGTTCCCTTGTTGCGGCGTATCTATCCTTTCTTGTCTGTATACCCTTTCCCATATGAAGGTTATCTCTATGCGCTTGCTTTAATGCTTCGCTTGTATGTTTAGCTATCGTCTTGTGATGTTTGATCGTCAGTATCTCGAAAGAGTAATATCGCTTCTATCCGTGACGTAGAGCAGCATGAATGCACGAGAGTGTTAGATTGTTGGTTCTTTAAACCATATGTTTTGTTGTAAGGCTTTTGAGCTATCTTCTCGAGAGAGATACTTCTTTTAAGTTTGGTTCTTTCCTCATCTCGAGAGAGAGTGGAATGAGGCTTTGCATGGTTGCTCATAATTTTGATATGTGCATGCAGGGAAGAGGGATAATGTGTTGGTTAAGGGAATGTTTTAGTTAAGTGAACCCATGTCTGAGTTTTCCTAATTCTCATTATAGTTTGTTTTCTTTTCTTCTCTTTTCTTTGGCCCTTTCGTTTTTGCCTTTGATTTTCTATTCCTTAGGGAACACCTTTTAATCCTCTTTTTCTACCGGAGTATAGAAGTGTTTATTCCGCATTCTTGCCACTACCAACCTCGTCCATGTGTTCGACCCCGATCGCTACATCGGACCCCGTTATCGTTGTGGGGGCCTGAGAGTCAGGTTATCTTTTTAAAATCCGACTACTTTAAATCCGCTCCTTTGGACGCGTGATTTAGGCCGGTCAGACAGCTTTGCTTCAATTGATCTTTGGCCACTGGGGGTAGGTTGGGGGAGGATCAGACTTCACTTTGGGCCTCTCCAAGGGTAGATGAATTCTAGGATCACTCCTCTCTCTCTCTCTCTCTTCCATCAAGTGTGGTCCAAATGCCTGAAAAACATGCAAATAATGTCCATAAGTGCATTTTATACAAATAAGCATATTGGGAGGAATGACATGCAATATAACAAGTATAGAAGTGATTGAAGAGCAAAAAGACACAAGATGAAGCTCTAAATAGGGTTGCATCGCCACCCCAAATTTGAAACATACTTGTCCTCAAGTATGCTCCAGCTCAATCTCTCTACAAAACTTCCACAAAAAGAGATGACATATGCAATGTAAAAGATGATTATTGCTGAATGGGATCAAAGATTACTGATTGCATGCATTTCAACTCCCTCCTCTCCTACTTTCACAATCCAATCATGAAAAGAGCACAAAGCACATGAACTTCAAATATAGCACATAGAATATACAAGTTATCCATATTTCTTTCATTAAGTTTCGGGTAAACCGTTCCATGGTGGCGTTAATCAAGAATGACTAGGAGTGTTGTTTCACATTCATGCGTTCAATCTTATATCTCAAATCACACCAAAAGACCCACGTGGTTGTGGAAAAGGGGAAAATGAGCTAAGTTTGATGTTTCCTAGCTCAATGGGTATGAAAGTGGAAGAAAGGGTTGCGGTAAGATTTTTGGAGTGTTTTTACACACTCATCTTTTCTTTATTTGAATGCTCTTAAATAGGAGCATCCTTTTATTTGTTTTTGCTTTTCTTTTTCTTTTCTTTTCTTTCTTGCCCTTGGTGTAGATAGGGAATATGGTGGATAGAGTGAAGTGGGGAGGTAGAGATGTGGCCACCCCAAACTTTTGGAGGTGGTCAAGGCTGATTATGTGCACTAGGGCATCTTTTTATGAGGTGGAGGGGTATGAAGATGGTGGAAGAAGAGTCAAGTCAAATAGGGGTCATTGGTATGATTTTCCACATAAGACATCCTGCATGAAAGTTAATCCAATACTTCATCCTAAGCAAGATGAAATTGATATATAAAACAAGTGATTCCACAAACACTAAGCATTCAAAGCTTGCACAAGTTCACAATTCAGACAAATCAATCACAATCATGAGAGAGGTGATGCACATGTAAAAAGTCAAACATTGATACCACTTAGCAATAAAGAATGAAATTTCACTTGCACTAGTCAAAGGCCATCATTTTTACTCAAAACAGTAGAGATTGGGTCAAAACATACTTTTTAGACAAGAAATCTCAAATTTGGGCAAAATTGGCCAAAATGGTGCCAAGTTGCCTCCAATCACATCTAAACATATATTATTGAACTTAAAATAGAAAACAAGCAAATCCTAGCTAAAACATGCAAAAGTCACCAAAAATCTACATGATATGCAATGCATGGAAAAAAGAGCAAAATTTTTGAAAATTACGCAAAAAAATGGCAAAAAAAAACAAACTACATGGCATGCAGGTATGCAAAGCAGTAAAATTTTAAATTAGATAGCAAAAACAAGCAAGCATGTGAAAAGCAACAAACAAAGAGTAGTAAATGGCAGGTGAGATACAAAAATGAGTGAAAGTAAGATGAGGGCATACCGCCCTACCACTCCAAACTTTTGAATCATGTTGTCCTCAGCATGACACTAAAGTCTAAGGTGATAGGGTAGATGATCACTGCAGTGGTGGTGGAGGTGCTCCTCCCTACATGTAGTAGGCACCCCAGTAGTCTGACTGTGGAGGTGGGTAGTTGTCCTTGAATGCAGATAAAGAGCTCCACCAATCTTCACCCTACTGTGGGTTCCTCTGGGCCTGGGCATTTTGAAACTGATAAAGGTGGTTGACCTGGTAATGCATGTGTTGATGGTCCAACCACATGTCATCATGTATCCTTTGGAATCCCTCATGGGCCCGTAGAATTCTATCCTGCGTCGCCTGAATGCCTTCCAACTATGCATGGATGGTACTCATGTCATATGCATTCACTGAAGGTTGTTGTGGCTATGACGCTCCCATCCTTTCTTCTCTTTGCCTCACCCATCTTGCCGCTCTTTCCTCTGTTGTCCACCTCTGCTCAGCCACCTGTGAAGGCTCTCCTAGACCCCAACAAAAATCACCTCATGGACTGCCTCTCCTCTCGGGTTCTCCGCCTCATACCTCCTCAATTTTTCAAGAAAATCTGGCGTCAGTCCATATTGTGCCATGAGGGGTGGAGTATGGTAAGGCAGCTCCAATGTCACTCATGGGTAAGGTGGGTTGATTTGGTAAATGATCCTCTGATTTGTAACTATAATCATGGACGAGCGAGCTAAGTAGTGCAAATCAACCAACTTGCCACCATCTGCCTTTGTATAGCCTGTCATGTCATGTCCTAAAGCAGTGGCTATGGATGTCACAATCCCTCCCATTACAAATGGATTTGTGCTCTTGGATGGGATTGTTCTCATATGGTCTATAAGTAATGCCCCCAGATTCACATGCCTCTCTTTTGTCATCCAACCAAGAACAAAAAGATCTTTCCTTGCGCAGCTGCCTTGGTTTTCGTACCTAGCAAAGATCGTGTTTGATAACACCTTCTGAACATAGCAGAGAAATGGGTTGTGGATGACACTTGTCTTGGACTTCCCCGCTACAGATGTACTTTGTCCGGTGAAACATTTCCACATAGCTGGATATGTGGAACTAGAATCATTTTCTTTCCTTCCTCCATCTAGGAGGGCTGCCACCTCCACATTTGGGGCAAAATTTTGATTTAGCATCTGCGAGGTTATCTTCCACCTCTTATCCCCAATCACCACCTTGATTGCATTCTCACCATCATCAGTTGCTTTCTCTATCGTGGTGAAGAACTGTTGGGTCAGCTCTATGTATGACTCCTGTTGTAGTGTCAATACCTCAAATAGCCCCATTTTCTCCATCAATCCCTGAAAGTAGGCATAGAAACCCATCGCCTCCATTGTTGCTTGGCATGCATATTGAGTTGCTAAAACTCTACATGTCAAGCACTCAGGGTGCTTAGGCTCCTTTGCCTTGCCTGTAGTAACCTTGGGTTGTGGAAGTGGGCATTGTGGTGAACTCTCGTGTTGCTCAGAATCGGGCATGTTTGTATCATCTTCATCATCTAATACGAGCTGTCGACGTGGTCGCAGCTGTGGCTCAGGCTGTGGTTGTGCCGCCGAGGAGATTGATGGTTGGGCGGATGAAACTGACGGTCGTGCAGCTGAAATGGATGGTCTCCCAGATGAGACGGATGGTCAGGCGGCAGATGGGGGTGGCTGTGACAAAGACGGTATCCCCCGCTGTGGCTGTTCAGAGGCTTCTTCAGTGATGGGATCCACTATGGCATCCAAATCGGCCTCCATCAACCGAGGGTGGCTGTTCTTTGGTTTCCTTTGGTAGGCGATGACGCCCCTAGTCTTCTCTACTACTCTCTTTGCAAACTTCTTCATTCTTGCTCAAAAATGGAAAGTGAAATTAGAAAATTTCAGATTTCTCTGAAGAACTGGGTTGTTGGGGTGGAATGGAGAGAAAGTGGTGCATTTGTGGATGGAAATTGGTGGAATCCAGAGATTGAGGTAGTGGAAATGGTAGGGGATTGATTCAGGATGATTTGGGAGTGCTTTGGTGAGGATTTGAGGGCTGGAGATGGTGGGAAGAGTGTTGCACGGGCGCTAGGGCGCAGAACACGGTCGTTCTATTCTTCAGAGAAATGAACAAGTGAATAGAAATTTTGCAAATTTTGAGTTTAAGTTGCTGGAATCGGGCTGCGGCATGGCTGTGGTGTCTTCAGTTACCATGATCGTGCTGCCTTGCACGGCCGTGCTGCTCTAGTTCCATACTTAGTTGATTTTCTCAATTTGTGATGATTTCCCTATTGAATGTGAATGTACCACCACGGCCGTTCTGTTGTACCACAGCCGTGGTAGGTACTGTAACAGCAGTATAACACTCAAATCTTATTCAAACATCAAAACTTTGGTCTCAAGTTGATATTCTATTGATTCTTTGTCAAAATTTCATCTATTCCTTCTTCATTTCACTCTGTTATCACCTGCACATCTCAAAACTACACAAAAACTATCAAATACAAGTGTGTGTGTGCGTGTTTTCTTGGAAAAATGTAAAAGCAAAGGAAAAGTATCAAAAATTGAAGTTTGGGTGAAAAAATCCCAAACCTAGGTGGGTTGCCTCCCACAAGTGCTAAGTTTCATGCCTTCAGCTGGGCTTGTTGTTCTTTCACCATCAACCATCGTCCAAAAACAAAATGTTTTCACCCCCATCATAAGCAATCCTCTCAAATGCTTTCCTTGATTGATCTTCCTCCCAAGGGTCATGCGAGCTTCGTAAGTCTTTTTCAGAAATTCTCTCTCCTTGGGGATCATCATCATAGATCTTAATCAGCCTTAAGACCCTCAGAAATCTCATGCCATAGGTTTTCTCTCTCTTGAAGAATGGGTCTTCATAGGCACCAAAGAGAGGGGTCTCAATCATATCCATTTGCTCATGGGAAGTAGGGGGAGCATGTGATAGTTGTGGTGTGGCATCGGTGTTGATGGTCGTTGGACTTTAGGTAGAGGAGGGCATTGAGCTGGTTGGAAGGTGAATTGGTGGGAGGGTTGTGGTGATGGAGGTGGTAGAATGAATTGAGGTTGGAAGGTGAACTGGTAGGAGGGTTGTGGCAATGGTGGTGGTGGTAGTGTTTAAGGCTTAGGATAGCCTTGGAGGTTGGGTAGTGGAGGAGGGAATTGAGGTTGGAAAGTGAAGTAGTGGGAAGGTTGCAGCAATGGAGGTGGTGGAGGTGTGTAAGGCTTAGGATAACCTTAGAGGTAGGGTGGCGTAGGAAATGGATGGGTTTGTGCATTTTGGTCTTCCATCTTGTCTTCTCCGAGTGGCTTGTCACATGCACAAGGCACAACCAAATAAAAGAAAGCAAGTTAGCAAACCAATATACATAAATAATGCAAAGACTAATGAATAAAGAATAGCAATGATGAGGGCAGTAGGAAAAGTTAAAGAAAAACTAACTAGCTAGGCCGAACGCCTCTAATCCCCGGCAACGGTGCCAAAAAGCTTGGTGTGATTCCACTAGAGATGTACACACCAGCCAACTAGGGTGGCTAGATGCACTCCACGAGGTCAGAACGCACGGGATGGGATCTTGCTTTTGAAATTTATAAACCTAACTTAACACACCTACTTCTACTTAGACAACTACACCGCAAGTGCACGGGGTCGTGTCGTAGTATAGGAAGGTGGCAAGTATAGGGTCGATCCACAGGGAAAAGAGGGGGTGCTAGAGCTAGGTTAGCTAGGCTAGGTTCCTATTGGGGAGACTAGGGTTAAGGGTTTGAAGGTTGTTTTAATTGTTAAACTACTATGAACAAGCGAGGAATTAAAGGCAAGAATGAAATCTACATTAACCCTAGACTAGATTAAGGCTAAACAAACAAGAAAGGATTAAGCTAGGTATGAAAAGGCAAATTACACTAAGGCAAGCAAGAGAGAAGTAATAGAGCAATTAAAGAGCTACACTAGCACGAATAAGACAAGAGCAAAGAAATAAACTAACTAAGCAAGGAAAGAACTAATTAAGCTAAGCAAGCACAAAACTAGGGTTTCAAGTAGTAAAGAGATGTGTGGGTTGTTTAGGGGTATGAACTTATCACTTAAGTTGGGAGTGACATATGAACATAATGAATCCATTTAGATTATCTAAACCAAACAACAAGTTAGAGTCTAATGAATTAACCTAAGCTACTAACTGGCCATGGATATGCTAGGTTGTGCATAGGGGAACTAGTCCCTAACACCCCCTACTACCCTTACGAGGCTCAATTGGGTTAGGGATTAGGTTCAAATCAATTAGAGTCTAATCAAGTCTAGGTTTCTAGATTAGGCATTCCTAGGGCAATTAGGGGCCGAGGGTAGTAATGGGGAGGTGAAATTAGGGCTTTGGACTCCAATTCCCCCACATTCTAGCCTTGAGAAGGCTCCATGCTAATTGCACTAGAATTATCCAATCTAGCTACTTATATCTCTCACTTAGGTTTAAGGAGATTGATTAGGATGTAGGAAGATGGGGGGAAACCTAGGGATCCAAGAATTTGACCTAGGGGCAAATCCCAAAATTCACATATATAAGCAATTTGCCTAAATTCCTAGGTGATTTCACACACAAACCAACAAGCAATCCATTGAGAATGAGATAGAAATAGAGTATAATCATTAACAAATGGAATTACAACGTTTACATGTCATTTTCCCCCAACATGGTATCAAAGTAACATAATTTCCCCCAAACAGCCCACCCACAGGGGCCTAGCTACTCATAGAAATGGAAAATACAAAAAGAGAGAAGAAAGAGATAGAGGTGGCCATGGAGCTTGAAGTAGTGGCTGAAATCCCCCTCTCTAGCAGTTGCAGGTCATCCTCCTCCCTCTTCCAGGGTGCAAGGGTGAAGAATGAAGGGGATTATGGGTAGGAACTAGTCTAAACTAGTGATTTGGTGGTGGAAATGGTGAAATGGAGTGGATTTGAGGTGGATGGGAAGTGGAATAGAGTGGAGGTGACAAGGGAGCAAAAATGGGACTCTCAGCAGCCAACCCCCTGACCCCCAGCCACCACTAGGGCTTATATAGGGATCTAGGGGGGCTAGGGTTAAGTTAGGGGTAAAATGGGGAAAGCAGTGGGGAAATGGGTAGATTTTGTGAGTAGCACGGTCGTGGTGGGTAGGGTAGACCACGGCTATGGGGGACGGGCATGGTCGTGGGAATTAAAATGGCTAAATGTCGGGTTAGTGGTCAAATTTGGGCTAAAAATGCCACGGCCGTGGTGGTCACCACGACCGTGGTGAACTGAGGGTAGCACGGCCGTAGTGGTGTTGCACGACCGTTCTGGTCTGTTGTAGCACGACTGTGGTGGCTGTCTCTGGCACATCCATTCTGTGCTGCACAGCCGTGGTGCTTTGTGCTTGGCTTGGAGGTGATTCTGTTGATTTATAAGTGACCTAGCACGACCGTTCTGTGGTACCACAGCTGTGTTGGGTCCTGGATCAGCAAGTTAACTCTGTTCTTTGACTTTTCTTGGACATATTTGCTTCAATTGATCTTTGGCCACTGGGGGTAGGTTGGGGGAGCATCAAACTTCACTTTGGGCCTCTCTAAAGGTAGAGGAACCCTAGGATCACTCCTTCTCTCTCTCTTCCATCAAGTGTGGTCCAAATGCCTGAAAAACATGCAAATAATGTCCATAAGTGCATTTTATACAAATAAGCATATTGGGAGGAATGACATGCAATCTAACAAGTATAGAAGTGATTGAAGAGCAAAAAGACACAAGATGAAGCCCTAAATAGGGCTGCATCACCACCCCAAACTTGAAACATACTTTTCCTCGAGTATGCTCCAACTCAATCTCTCTACAAAACTTCCACAAAAAGAAATGACATATGCAATGTAAAAGATGATTATTGATGAATGGGATCAAAGATGACTGAGTGCATGCATTTCACCTCCCTCCTATCCTACTTTCACAATCCAATCATAAAAAGAGCACAAAGCACATGAACTTCAAATATAGCACATAGAATATACAAGTTATCCATATTTCTTTCATTAAGTTCCGGGTAAACCGTTCCATGGTGGCATTAATCAAGAATGACTAGGAGTGTTGTTTCACATTCATGCATTCAATCTTATATCTTAAATCACACCAAAAGACCCACGTGGCTGCGGAAAAGGGGAAAATGAGCTAAGTTTGATGTTTCCTAGCTCTATGGGTATGAAAGTGGAAGAAAGGGTTGCAGTAAGATTTTTGGAGTGTTTTTACACACTCATCTTTTCTTTATTTGAATGCTCTTAAATAGGAGCATCCTTTTATTTTGTTTTTTCTTTTCTTTTTCTTTTCTTTTCTTTCTTGCCCTTGGTGTAGATAGGACATATGGTGGATAGAGTGAAGCGGGGAGGTAGAGATGTGGCCACCCCAAAATTTTGGAGGTGGCCAAGGCTGATTATGTGCACTAGGGCATTTTTTATGAGGCGGAGGGGTATGAAGATGGGGGAAGAAGAGTCGGGTCAAAGAGGGGTCATTGGTATCACTTTCCACATAAGACATCCTTCATGAAAGTTAATCCAATACTTCATCCTAGATATCACACCACATGAATGAACAAGATGAAATTGATATATCAAATAAGTGATTCTACAAACACTAAGCGTTCAAAGCTTGCTCAAGTTCACAATTCAGCCAAATCAATCACAATCATGAGAGAGGTAATGCACATATAAAAAGTCAAACATTGATACCACTTAGCAATAAAGCATGACATTTCACTTGCACTAGTCAAAGGTTGTCATTTTTACTCAAAACAGTAGAGATTGGGTCAAAACATACTTTTTAGACAATAAATCTCAAATTTGGGCAAAATTGGCCAAAATGGTGCCAAGTTGCCTCCAATCACATCTAAACCTATATTATTGAACTTAAAATAGAAAACAAGAAAATCCTAACTAAAACATGTAAAAATCACCAAAAATCTACATGATATGCAATGTCTGGCAAAAAGAGCAATTTTTTTGAAAATTACGCAAAAAAATGGCAAAAAAAACAAACTACATGGCATGCAGGTATGCAAAGCAGTAAACTTCTAAATTAGATAGCAAAAACAAGCAAGCATGTGAAAAGAAACAAACAAAGAGTAGTAAATGGCAGATGAGATACAAAAATGAGTGAAAGTAAGACGAGGACATATCGCCCTACTACCCCAAACTTTTGAATCATGTTGTCCTCAGCATGACACTACAGTCTAAGGTGATAGGGTAGATGATCACTACGGTGGTGGTGGAGGTGCTCCTCCCTACCTGTAGTAGGAACCCCAGTAGTCTGACTGTGGAGGTGGGTAGTTGTCCTGGAATGCAGATAAAGAGCTCTACCAATCTTCACCCCACTGTGGGTTCCTATGGGCCTGTGCATTTTGAAACTGATAAAGGTGGTTGACATGGTAATGCATGTGTTGATGGTCCAACCACATGGCATCATGTGTCCATTGGAATCCCTCCTGGGCCCATAGAATTATGTCCTGCGTTGCCTGAATGCCCTCCAGCTATGCATGGATTGTACTCATGTCATATGCATTCACTGAAGGTTGTTGTGGCTTTGACACTCCCATCCTTTCTTCTCTTTGCCTCACCTGTCTTGCCGCTCTTTCCTCTGTTGTCTGCCTATGCTCAACCGCCTGTGAAGGCTCTCCTAGACCCCTAGCAAAAATCACCTCAGGGACTGCCTCTCCTCTCAGGTTCTCCGCCTCATACCTCCTCAATTTTTCCAGAAAATCCAGCGTCGGTCCATATTGTTCCATGAGGGGTGGAGTATGGTAAGGCAGCTCCAATGTCACTCCTGGGTAAGGTGGGTTGATTTGGTAAATGATCCTCTGATTTGTAACTATAATCATGGACGAGCGAGCTAAGTAGTGCAAATCAACCAACTTGCCACCATCTGCCTTTGTATAGCCTGTCATGTCATGTCCTAAAGCAGTGGCTATGGATGTCACAATCCCTCCCATTACAAATGGATTTGTGCTCTTGGATGGGATTGTTCTCATATGGTCTATAAGTAATGCCCCCAGATTCACATGCCTCTCTTTTGTCATCCAACCAAGAACAAAAAGATCTTTCCTTGCGCAGCTGCCTTGGTTTTCGTACCTAGCAAAGATCGTGTTTGATAACACCTTCTGAACATAGCAGAGAAATGGGTTGTGGATGACACTTGTCTTGGACTTCCCCGCTACAGATGTACTTTGTCCGGTGAAACATTTCCACATAGCTGGATATGTGGAACTAGAATCATTTTCTGTCCTACCTCCATCTAGGAGGGCTGCCACCTCCCCACTTGGGGAAAAAATTTGATTTAGCATTTGTGAGGTTATCTTCCACCTCTTATCCCCAATCACCATCTTAATTGCATTCTCGCCATCATCTGTTGCTTTCTCTAGCATGGTGAAGAACTACTGGGTCAGCTCTATGTATGACTCCTACTGTAGTGTCAATACCTCAAATAGCCCCATTTTCTCCATCAATCCCTGAAAGTAGGCATAGAAACCCATCGCATCCATTGTTGATTGGCATGCATATCGAGTTGCTAAAACTCTGCATGTCAAGCATTCCGGGTGCTTAGGCTCCTTTGCCATGCATGTAGTAACCTTGGGTTGTGGAAGTGGGCATTGTGGCAGACTCTCATGTTGCTCAGAATCGGGCATGTCTGTATCATCTTCATCATCTAATACGAGTCGTCGACGTGGTCACAGCTATGGCTGTGCCGCCGAGGAGACTGATGGTCAGGCGGCTGAAACTGACGGTCGTGCATCTAAAATGGATGGTCTCTCAGATGAGACAGATGGCCGGGCGGCAAATGGTGGTTGTTGTGATGAAGACGACATCCCCCGTTGTGGTTGTTCAGAGGCTTCTTCAGTGATGGGATCCACTATGGCATCCAAACCGGCCTCCGTCAACTGGGGGTGGTTGTTCTTTGGTTTCCTTTGGTAGGCGATGATGCCCCTAGTCTTCTCTACTGCTCTCTTTGCAAACTTATTCATTCTTACTCAAAAATGGAAGTGAAATTAGAAAATTTCGGATTTCTCTGAGGAACTGGGCTGTTGGGGTGAAATGGAGAGAAAGTGGTGTGTTTGTGGATGGAAATTGGTAGAATCCGGAGATTGAGGTAGTGGAAATGGTAGGGGATTGATTCGGGATGATTTGGGAGTGCTTTGGTGAGGATTCGAGGATTGGAGATGGTGGGTGGGGTGTTGCATGGGCGCTAGGGCGCGGAGCACGGCCATTCTATTCTTCAGAGAAATGAACAAGTGAATAGAAATTTTGCAAATTTTGAGTTTAAGTTGCTGGAATCGGGCTGCGGCACGGCCGTGGTGTCTTGCACGGTCGTGCTTCTATAGTTCCATACTTAGTTGATTTTCTCAATTTGTGATGATTTCCCTGTTGAATGTGAATGTACCACCACGGCCGTTCTATTGTACCACGGTCGTGGTGGGTACTGTAATAGCAGTATAACACTCAAATCTTGTTCAAACATCAAAACTTTGATCTCAAGTTGATATTCTATTGATTCTTTGTCAAAATTTCATCTATTCCTTCTTCATTTCACTCTGTTATCACCTGCACATCTCAAAACTACACAAAAACTATCAAATACAAGTGTGTGTATGTGTTTTCTTAGAAAAATGTAAAAGCAAAGCAAAAGTATCAAAAATTGAAGTTTGGGTGAAAAAATCCCAAACATAGGTGGGTTGCCTCCCACAAGCGCTGAGTTTCATGCCTTCAGCTGGGCTTGTTGTTCTTTCACCATAAACCATGGTCCAAAAACAAAATGTTTTCACCCCTGTCATAAGCAATCATGTCAAATGCTTTCCTTGATTGATCTTCCTCCCAAGGGTCATGCGAGCTTCATAAGTCTTTTTCAGCAATTCTCTCTCCTTGGGGATCATCATCATAGATCTTAATCAGCCTTAAGACCCTCAGAAATCTCATGCCATAGGTTTTCTCTCTCTTAAGGAACGGGTCTTCATAGGCACCAAAGAGAGGGGTCTCAATCATATCCATTTGATAATGGGAAGTAGGTGGAGCAGGTATCGGTGTTGATGGTCGTTGGACTTTAGGTGGAGGAGGGCATTGAGCTGGTTGGAAGGTGAATTCGTGAGAGGGTTGTGGTGATGGAGGTGGTAGAATGAATTGAGGTTGGAAGGTGAACTCGTAGGAGGTTGTGGCAATGGAGGTGGTGGAAGTGTGTAAGGCTTAGGATAGCCTTGGAGGTAGGGTAGTGGACGAGGAAATTGAGGTTGGAAAGTGAAGTAGTGGGAAGGTTGCGACAATGGAGGTGGTGGAGGTGTGTAAGGCTTAGGATAGCCTTGGAGGTAGGGTGGTGGAGGAAATGGATGGGTTTGTACATTTTGGCCTTCCATCTTGTCTTCTCCGAGTGGCTTGTCACATGCACAACCAAACAAAAGAAAGCAAGTTAGCAAACCAATATACACAAAGAATGCAAAGAGTAATGAATAAAGAATAGCAATGATGAGGGCAGTAGGAAAAGTCAAAGCAAAACTAACTAGCTAGGCTGAACGCCTCTAATCCCCGACAACGGCACTAGAAAGCTTGGTGTGATTCCACTAGAGGTGTACACACCAACCAACTAGGGTGGCTAGATGCACTCCACGAGGTCAGAACGCATGGGATGGGATCTTGCTTTCGAAATTTATAAACCTAACTTAACACACCTACTTCTACTAAGACAACTACACCGTAAGTGCACGGGGTCGTGTCGTAGTATAGGAAGGTGGCAAGTATAGGGTCAATCCACAGGGAAAAGAGGGGGCGCTAGACCTAGGTTACTTTGGCTAGGTTCCTACTGCGGAGACTAGGGTTAAGGGTTTGAAGGTTGTTTTAATTATTAAACTATTATGAACAAGCGAGGAATTAAAGGCAAGAATGAAATCTATGTTAACCCTAGACTAGATTAAGGCTAAACAAACAAGAAAGGATTAAGCTAAGTATGAAAAGGCAAATTATACTAAGGCAAGCAAGAGAGAAGTAAAAGAGCAATTAAAGAGCTACACTAGCACAAACAAGACAAGAGCAAAGCAAGAAGCTAACTAAGCAAGGAAAGAACTAATTAAGCTAAGCAAGCACAAAACTAGGGTCTCAAGTAGTAAAGAGATGTGTGGGCCGTTTAGGGGTATGAACTTATCACTTAAGTTGGGGGGTGACATATGAACATTATGAATCCATTTAGTTTATCTAAACCAAACAACAAGTTAGAGTCTAATGAATTAAGCTAAGCTACTAACTGGCCATGGATATGCTAGGTTGTGAATAGGGGAACTAGTCCCTAACACCCCCTACTACCCTTACGAGGCTCAATTGGGTTAGGGATTAGGTTCAAATCAATTAGAGTCTAATCAAGTCTAGGTTTCTAGATTAGGCATTCCTAGGGCAATTAGGGGCTGAGGGTAGTAATGGGGAGGTGAAATTAGGGCTTTGGACCCCAATTCCCCCACATTCTAGCCTTGAGAAGGCTCCATGCTAATTGCACTAGAATTATATAATCTAGCTACTTAGATCTCTCACTTAGGTTTAGGGAGATTTATTAGGATGTAGGAAGATGGGGGGCAACCTAGGGGTCCAAGAATTGGACCTAAGGGCAAATCCCAAAATTCACATATATAAGAAATTTGCCTAAATTCCTAGGTGATTTCACACACAAACCAACAAGCAATCCATGGAGAATGAGATAGAAATAGAGTATAATCATTAACAAATGGAATTACAATGTTTACATGTCATTTTCCCCCAACATGGTATCAAAGTAACATAATTTCCCCCAAACAGCCCACCCACAGGGGCCTAGCTACTCATAGAAATGGAAAATACAAAAAGAGAGAAGAAAGAGATAGAGGTGGCCATGGAGCTCGAAGTAGTGGCTGAAATCCCCCTCTCCAGCAGCTGCAGGTCATCCTCCTCCCTCCTCCATGGTGCAAGGGTGAAGAATGAAGGGGATTATGGGTAGGAACTAGTCTAAACTAGTGATTTGGTGGTGGAAATGGTAAAATGGAGTGGATTTGAGGTGGAGGTGAAGTGGAATGGAGTGGAGGTGACAAGGGAGTGAAAATGGGACTCTCAGCATCCAACCCCCCGACCCCAGATGCCACTAGGGCTTATATAGGGATCTAGGGGGTCTAGGGTTAAGTTAGGGGTAAAATGGGGAAAGTAGTGGGAAAATGGGTGGATTTTGTGAGTAGCACGACCGTGGTGGATAGGGTAGACCACGGCCGTAGGGGAAGGGCACGGTCGTGGGAATTAAAATGGATAAATGTCAGATTGGTGGTCAAATTTGGGCTGAAAATGCCACGGCCGTGGTGAACTGAGGGTAGCACGGCCGTGGTTGTGTTGCATGGTCATTCTGGTCTGCTGTAGCGCGGTCGTGTTGTTCTGCACGACCGTGGTGGCTGTCTCTGGCACGGCCGTTCTGTGCTGCACGGCCGTGGTGCTTTCTGCTTGGCTTGGAGGTGATTCTGTTGATTTATAAGTGACCTAGCACGACTGTTCTGTGGTACCACGGCCGTGCTGGGTCCTGGATCAGCAAGTTGACTCTGTTCTTTGACTTTTCTTGAACATCTTTGCTTCAATTGATCTTTGGAAACTGGGGGTAGGTTGGGGGAGCATCAGACTTCACTTTGAGCCTCTCCAAGGGTAGAGAAACCCTAGGATCACTCCTTCTCTCTCTCTTCCATCAAGTGCGGTCCAAATGCCTGATAAACATGCAAATAATGTCCATAAGTGCATTTTATTCAAATAAGCGAATTGAGAGGAATGACATGCAATCTAACAAGTATAGAAGTGATTGAAGAGAAAAAAGACACAAGATGAAGCCCTAAATAGGGTTGCATCAATAAGCATGTGAAGAGTGAAAATAACAAAGGAGGTTAAGAGTTATATAACCTGTCTCAAAGATCACCACCAAGATCCAAGCTCCAATGTCAAGCTTCAAGCTCACAAGCTCAAGGTAGAAGATGATCCACCAAACTTGGTCACCACTACACCTCCAAGGAAGAAGATGATACCAAGTTTAAGATGGTTCAAGGTGGAAAGGAGGTATCCAAAATCCATGGCTGAGAAGAAGAAGAAAAGAGAGCTAGGAAACATAGCTTACCAAGGTAGAAGATGAAGGATGATCAAATCAACTTGGAACTCATCCACCAAGCTCTAAGAGAGACTCTCTAGCTTCTTAAACTTCTCAAGGTTGTCCACCAAGAAGGGGAGGAAGCAAGGATGGCCAAAAGGATCCTCTTGCATAGAGAGAAAGGAGAATATATACAAGAGTGATTAGAGAGAGATCATGGAAGATGTGTCATCACCTTAGGAGCTTAGGTGCCACTTTTCCACAAAAAGGAGGCACATGTGGAACATCATGCAAGACATGGTGATAAGGTCTAGGCAAGGTCTCACCCACTTGGTCTCCTACCAAGTTCATGCCTGATACCATATCTCCACACATCTATAAATCGATAGGGTACAACTCTACACACTCACAAACCAATAGGGATCAACCCTACACATTCACAGACCAATAGGGCTCAACCCCACACATTCACAAACTGATACACAACCTCTCTAGGTCTCTCTAGCCTGAGAAAACACATATAGGTGCAGGACATACCTCAAACATGTGTCTAAAACATCACTAAGGATGCCACCACACAACCAAGACCCAAACAAGGTGCCCATCTCTCTATCTCTCTCCTCAAAATGATGATAAGAGAGAGAATGCACACTCAAGAGGTGGCAAACTTTCACATCAACCCTTACTCTGGGTATAATGGCAATTTGCACCAAAACCTCACCATAAAACACAAGCATCATCCAAACAAGCTCAAACAAGAAACTTTAAGCTTCTAATATGCCCTAATTACATCTTAGATGATTAGATCAAGGTGCTAAGCAACATACTTAGGCAAAACAAATAGGGTTATCCCAAAATGTGGGTCAGGGTCCTTACATGCCATAAACCCCTAATAGGGATTTTGCCCTCGAAATCCTAAGAGAAAAGAGAGGGATACTTCCTCCTCGTCTCTTCCTTGAGCTCCCACGTGGCTTCCTCAACACCACGATGATATTAGCAAACCTTCACAAGCACAAGGTCCTTCCTCTTCAACTTCTTCACTCTCCGATCAAGGATCAACACTGGATCTTTGACATAGGTCATATCTTCATCAAGCTTCACCTCCACAGGCTGAAACATCAACTGTGTATCCGGATGGCACTTCCTCAGCATACTCACATGAAACACTAGATGCAATTTGTGCAACTCATGCAGCAACTCCAACATGTAGGCCACCTTCCCAACACATGCCACCACTGGGTAAGGTCCCATAAACCTGGGAGCCAACTTTTTCTTCTTCCCAAACCTCAAGATACCTTTCCAAGGAGAGACTTTCAAATATACATTGTATCCCACCTGGAACTCCAAGGGTCTACGATGATGATCTGCATATGACTTCTGTTTGTCCTCTGCTACCTTCAACTATTGTTGGATTACCTTGATCTTCTTTGTCATATGTTGCACAAGCTCAGGACCAAGAAGCTGATACTCATTTGTTTCATACCAAGACAACGGAGACCTATAACGCCTCCCATACAACGCCTCATAAGGTGCCATGTCAATGCTACTCTAATAGTTGTTGTTGTAGGCGAACCTTATCAAACTGAGATGTATGTCCCAACTTTTTAAAAACTAAAGAACAAAGGCTCTCAACAGATCCTCCAATGTCTGAATGGTCCTCTCAGATTGATCATCTGTCTGCAGGTGGAAAGCAGTGCTAAACTTCAAATGCATACCAAAAGTTGTGTGCAGTCATTCCCAAAAGTGACTTGTGAACTGTGGGCCTCTATCTGACACGATAATTGCTGGAACATTGTGCAAATGCACTATATCATCCACATAGATTTGGGCAAGCTTCTCTATTGTGAACGTCATTTTCACGAGAAGGAAATGTGTTGACTTGGTCAATCTGTCAGTGATCACCCAAATGGAATCATGGCCTTTGGTTGTCCTAGGTAGACAACCACAAAGTCCATAGTCACATGATCCCACTTCCATTATGGTATATGCAACGTTCCTGCAGGCTTTTGATTCTTAGCTTTAACTTTTTGACATACAACACATCTTGTGACAAACTCAACTACGTCCTTCTTCAATCCTGACCACCAATACATATCCTTTAGGTTATGATCATCTTGGTGCTACCTGGGTGCATAGCGTACATGTACGTATGAGCCTCTTATAGAACCATCCTCCTTAGGTCATTAGCATTAGGAACCACTATTATGCCATGGTAACAAACTATCCCATCATCTGACTCATGGAAGACATCTCGCTTCTTGTTGCCAAGTTCATATCTAGTCTAATTTATTACATTATCAATCTATTATTCTTCTTTGATCTGTTGTCTCAAAGTGAGATTCACCTGTTAATGAGCCAACAAACCTGCTAGCAAGGAGACCTCCAACTTAACATTCATCTAACGTAGGGAGACCACCATGTATTGCTTATGGCACATCAAAGAACTCAATTGGGCTTTATCCATAGGCAAATATGAAGACTTCCTGCTCAACACATCTTCTAAACATTTGCCTTCCGCAGATGATAATCAATCTTTGTCTCTGATTAACTCCATCCAACAATGTTGTCTCATATTCAACTCTTGTTCTGAAAAGATGTACTTCAGGTTCTTGTGATCTGTGAAAATCTGAAACCTCTCCCGATACAAGTAATGCCTCCAAATCTTCAAAGAATGAACTACACCAGCTAACTCCAGATCATGGGTCAGGTAATTCTCCTTGTGTTTCTTATGCTGTCGAGAAGTGAAAGAAACCACTTGCTTGTCCTGCATCAACACACAACCCAAACCATTCTTGGATGCATCATAGAAAACTATGTATCCTTTTCCTTGCTCAAGTAGGACCAGAACCGGTGCACTTGTCAACTTCTCATTCAATGTATGAAAAGTGTGTTGACATCTGTCATCCTAGATGAATAGGACATCATTCCTCGTTAACTTAGTTAGAGGTAAGGCGATAGAGCTGAAGTCCTTGATGAACCTCCTGTAATAGCCTGCCAAACCTAGAAAATTGTGCAATTTTGTCAGTGTCTTAGGTTGCTCCCACTCTATCACAGACTTTACTTTCTTAGGATCCACACGTACTCCCTTGGCAGATATGACATGCCCCAAGAAAGCTACCTTCTTCAACCAGAACTCGCACTTGCTAAACTTATCATAAAGTTGGTGTTGTCTCAACATGGATAACGCCTGATGAAGATGTTGTTCATGTTGTTTACTGTCATGACTGTATATCAAGATGTCAACTATGAAGACCACCACAAACTAATCTAGAAATGGTTGGAACACTATATTCATCAAATCCATGAATGCTACCAGTGCAATGTTTAGCTCAAATGACATAACCACAAACTCATAGTGATTGTACATTGTCCTAAATGCTGAATTAGGTATGTCATCCTCCTTGATCCTCAATTGGTGATATCCTGGCCTCAGGTCTATCTTCGAGAACATTGTTTCACCACACAACTGATCAAGCAGGTCATCTATCCTCGGCAAGGGATACTCATTCTTGATTGTCACCTTGTTCAACTATTTGTAGTCTATGCATAGCCTCATAGACCCATCTTTCTCCTTCATGAACAACACTGGAGCACACCAAGGTGATGTACTCAGCCTAAGCAGTTCTTGCAACTATCTCTTCAACTCTTCCATCTCTGTAGGTGCCATCCTGTACAATGTCTAAGCTATCGATTGCGTGTCGAGAACCAGATTGATCTCAAAATCAATCTCTGAGGGTGGGGGAACACCTGGAAACTCCTCAGGGAACATGTCCTCAAACTCTCTAACAACTGACACCTCCTGAATACTAGGACTTCGTGCCTCAATATCCATCACATGTGCCAAGAATGCCTCACAGCCCTGTCTCAAAAGCTTCCTTGTCACCATAGCATATACCATACACGTCTGAAGGATCTTCCCATCTCCTTGGAAGATTCACATCTTACCACCATCTATAAACGTCACATGCTTGGAACTACAATCCAAAACCACTCTATATTTTTCCAAGGTACCATTTCAAGGAATACATTGAATCCATGCATACCAAATGGTATGATATCCACTTGAATGTTGTGCCCTAAAGAGGAGAGGATACAAGAAGGACACATACCCTACAACACTGCAAAACCAAATAATGAGGTTTCTAACAACAAGCTACTTTTCTTATGACTAACAAGAAAAAGACAACTGCTAAGCACTTCACGAGGGATAAAAGATTGTGTTGCACCCAGGTCAACCAAAATAGATACAAAGCAAGATGGAGACAAATTAGAATGAAATAACTCCATCTGACATGTCTCCACTCCTGAGTTGACCATTGCCTTTGGCTGACTCATAGCATAGAATCTAGTTGTTGCCTCTTGTCGCCCCCATCCTTTGCTTACTTGAGCAGACGATCTGATCTATGACACTTGGACACATCCTCGTCCTCCTGTGGCGTTGTTTAGCTATCTCTACAAACCCTACTAGCTCTGCCTAGGTTACTGCAAAACTTCTTCATCTCTCACCAAACATTCTCACCTCAGATGTCCCATCTGCCCACACTTGTGGCAAGCCCAATTCCCATATTGTGGCCTAGACGACCCTATCACTGATACAGATGCAACACTATGGACTCCTATAGGCGGAAAACTATGACTTGTGACCACTGCGTTGGAGCAATAAACCTCTACGATGCTGACTGTGCAGAAAACCTCGACTTCTTAAAGCCTCCTGCCGACTACCCTTGGGACTGTGCATACCTATTATGGGCGCTTGCCTCTCATTTCTCCTTCACAGATCGTAATATCCTCTGAACAAACTCCAAAAACACAACAACCCTTTCTCAATTCTCCAAAGTAGCTGTCGGGGTAGACAACTCATCATTCAACCCCTTCTTAAAATGATGAATCTGCTCATCCTCCGTGACAACCATGTGAGGAAAAAAACTCAACAACTCCATAAACCTTGCTTCATACTCATTGATCATCATGGACCCCTGTCGGATCCTCTCAAATTGGATGATCTTCT
The DNA here is from genome assembly GCA_963693085.1 of Alisma plantago-aquatica. NCBI lineage: Eukaryota > Viridiplantae > Streptophyta > Magnoliopsida > Alismatales > Alismataceae > Alisma > Alisma plantago-aquatica. The sequence goes on from OY856413.1 coordinate 613,857,653, forward strand.
CATCAAGATACGTCTGAGGAAAGTACAGACTAACGAACTCACGTCAGAACTCCTCCCATTCTATCACAATACCCAACCTCTTCTCCTCCTCTATGGCCCTCCAATGGCCAATACTTCCTTTCAAAAGGTACACCACATTCTTCACCTTCTCCTCCTCTAGGATACTAAGGATCTTAAATGTGGCATCCAACTCACAAAAATAAGATTAACTTAAGCGGAAGCGAATCATTTGCAGCGGATTACTGAAAATCACTAAAAATTAAAACTTTTAGCAAAGAAATCCACACATAGGAAATTTTTTCCATCAAGAACCATTATATAACATTTACATTCTGGTTCAAACATACATAACCTGTACCATCTCTTTTCAGAGACTACAACATCAACTGCCTTATAAACATTATATACAAACAACATGCTAATCTCGAGGCATCAAGCCAAAACCTCAGATCGATTTATCAAAAACACTGACTAAAAACTCTGAGGACCTGAGAGTACAGAGATGACACATAGGACTTTCTAACGACATAACCTGACAGACAGTATCTCCACCTGAGATCTTACTACTGTCTCTGATGTTATTGTTGTTGTCCTTTCCCTGCAATAGGATTTCTGCTTCTTTGTCTGCGTCCACCTAAAAACATTGGATCCCACGGGGGTGAGACAATTGTAAATTGCCCCAGTGGGAGATATAACTCTCCGCCAAAACATTGTTATAGCAGTTTATTAAAATAAACTGGGCAGAAGGATTTATATATAATTAATAGTAGGTAAATCACTGTATGATCAGAGTGAAGTAATCTCCTTTCCCAAGGAGAACATTGCATCTACACATGGTAGAATCATAGTTCATCCATCTACTTGTAATGAATACAAACAGATATGAATAACATCAATGAACTAAATATATATAATAGAAATTTAACATCAGCCAATGAATTTCCATATTCAATCCTTAAGCAATCATGCTAAACAGCTGATTTCATTTTACAATCACACTTATGCCCTGAGGAGATGGGGTATACCGCTCATACTCCAACCGACCACTGCGAAGTCGAAATCGGTTCCATACATAGGTCAATGGAACAGCCAGATTCCCATGACCTCTCACATCCCGATCAGTGCGGGACAACAAGCAGGACTTATGTTAACAGCTCAAAATAGCTTTCCAGGGTATACTGGAACTTCGCTATAGAGTTACAGCGTCAACTGCACTCTCATCGGGCACTCTCATCGGCCATCGAGAGATTTAATGTTTATCTCCTCGACCCGACATTAAATATCATTGGGAGATTAATGTTACATCTATCCCAACCATCAGGAGATTTATGATACATCCATCCTGACACATGAAGGATTGAGAGGTTTGATGTTTACCTTCCTCAAATCTCTTCACCGGACGTAAGGATATTTTTCGCCCATTTACCCCCACATATTCAAAATATGTGTTTCGGGTTTTGCCGCGGAGCACCCATTTCATCATCACCTTATTACTGATGATGATGGATCTATGGTCAGGGCTTCTACATGAACAAATTTCACTTGATTAATTAAGTTCATTTTCATATTCTCTTAGCATCAGCCAAGTTCTCAAACAAGACTTATTACAACAATGCTATAAAGAAACATGTACCGCTTTCATCAATTACCTATCAATCTTTAAAAGACCTTGGGAACTCAGTCCCTCATTTCAAAACTGGGAATTCTCATCCCTTCACATTCTCATCACCATAATCATATTGTTCTGGATATTCAAACCCTTAACTCATCATTGAGCATCATTACCATCTATTAGGTAACTATCACCTTTAGGTCATCTGACCAAGGCATTCATGATTCTTGTTACACAAGCATCACACATGGCTCTCAAGGCCAAAAAATATCTTGTCACCTCTTTCTAGGCAACAACTTACTCATATGACTCATATAATCCATGCACATTGCTACTTTTACTAAGCAACAACAACATTAGGGCACATAAGGCCAATCAACATTTATTATATAAATGTCACAGCTCAAACCTGGCTATATTCATCATCTCATAATACTTGCATGGTTATTAGACATGATAACAATTATACAAGTCATTCATCACATCATGTGACACAATGGTAACACCATTATTCCTTTACCAGGAATTAAGGTTTACTATCAAATATGGCTTCTCATTCCCTTTACCCAAATTAGGGTTAGGGTTCCCCATTTCTTATTAATTAGGGTTTCATGAATATATTATCTGTCCAACCCTTAATTCATTATTCCATACCTCTGGGGCATTCAAAGATATCATAAATAATTATTCAAGATCATTACTCTCATCATATAGCATTAATGATCATCAATTCAAGGTATGAGTTCATTTCTCATTCTCATCATGGTATGATTACATCATACTCATTAATTTGGATTAACCCCATTCTCAAGGTACATTAATCAACACTTATCAAAGTGCATCAACTCATTACATTTCATTGTAATAGTTGCATAACACACTTCATATGTTCCTTACCCAAATATATTGGATTTAAAATGCATCAAGGTATATAAACCCTGAAATGCTGAATGTGATAATTATCATATCTTGATGTATCACTTTTCTCATCATTTCAAACTCTCTTAAGTTAACCAACTTATCTTGTATTAAGGTATTTCCCTCTTAATACATCCCGTCATTAACTCTCACCTTTAGTATGTAATGCATAGGTCACACATTAGAATTGTCCAACTATCTTTAATGATATGGACTTGTCTAATGATAAAGACATTGCTTACAATAAGGTTGCTTATAATCAACCACATGAAATGTTTCACCTTCATAAGGTAATTCTTTCTATCTCATCAATAGGGTTTCCTTATACCCTTACTTCAATTAGGATTATGATTCATTGACATATTGCCCAGGATTAGGGCTTTATGCATTATGACTCCACATTAGAGTCTCACATACCTCCACCCTTCTTAGGGCCTCACATCACAACATAGTATTAGAGTATCATGTGGTGTTAATTCTTAAACAGGGTTTTTCATGGCATCACCCTCAACTAGGGCTTCTCATGGAATCACCCTCAACTAGGGTTTCTGATGGAATCACCCTCAACCAGGGTTTCTCATGGAATCGCCCTCAACTAGGGTTTCTCATGGAATCACCCTCAACTAGGGCTTCTCATGGAATCACCCTCAATTGATTCTCACATCACATCACCACATCAATGTTCCATATACATCATTCTAACTTAGGGTTTGTCATGGAATTACCCTAGAATAGGATTTCACATGGAATCATCCTTAATTAGGATTTCCACTAAAGTTACCCACACTTTGGGTTTACTATTCATCTCCATTAGGATTTCATTCAATTGTCCATAATTAGGGATTCACTATTCATTCCAATTAGGGTTTAACATCTCATTACCCTAAATTATAGTTCCACATATCATTACCCTAGAATAGGGCTACATCTTCACCATGGATTAGGGTTTCATTTAGATTTGCCCTTGATTAGGGTTAGAGTTCAATAACTCTATCAATTAGGGCATATATTCATGATTAGGGTTTCATTTAGATTTGCCCTTGATTAGGGTTAGAGTTCAATAACTCTGTCAATTAGGGCATATATTCATGATTAGGGTTTCATGATCTCTTTAATAAGGATCATACCCTTAATCACCACATGAATCATACTCATGTATGAATTCCATGCTATCATCCTCTCAACTTGATTAGGTCATATTAACCATTCCATCAAGTACATACAACTATGATTAACATAGTGTACCAAGTCATTGTTCTTATAAGCAATTAGGGTTCATCCCTTAATTGGCACTAATCACTTAGGTACTATTAGGGTTTCAACCTTTGTACCTTCATTGATTATCATCACTAACCATCATTGGATTATTGAAACTATCAATACCTTCAATATCCAAGTGATTGAACCATATTGAACTTCATTTGGTTTTGAAGGTTTCATCACCAAACGGTTTTGAAACCGTTTGCCCCCAAACGGTTTCAAGACCATTTGGTCTCACATGGTCTCAAGACCGTTTGGGCCAAATCAGTCCCAAAGCCACAAGGGTTCACTAGGTGATTCATCAATCCAATCGATTTCCAATTGCATCATTGAAGCCTACAATCAATTGAATTATTGAGCTTCTACCATAATTGACCCTTGGATCTTTAATCCATCAATCACCACCTTTGACCATACGAATGGTCTTGAGGTGCTTGACCTCAAACGGTCTTGAGGTGCTTGACCTCTAAACAGTTTTGAAACTGTTTGACCACTTTATCATCAAAATCCATAACATCCAATTAGGGTTTGGATCATTGGATCGATTATCAAATCATCAATTGATTGCCTTTCAATTTGGTATCATTGGATCTTAAAATACCAAACCATACTCAACCCTAGACCTCCAAACGGTCTTGGTTGACCCTCAAACGGACTTGAGACCGGTTGGGTGATCCCCAAATGGTTTTGAAACTGTTTGGGTCAATCAACCCAAAGACTCAACACCATCAATTACCAAATCAACACTTAACCCGATTAGGGTTTGCTACATGGTGATTAACTATACATTGTATTAATCAATTGGACCCATTAGATTATCATCCAAAATGAATTAGGGTTCTGACCTCAAATGGTCAACCCTCTCAAACGGTCAACTCCCTCAAACGGTTTGGGTCTCAAATCACCAAACGGTTTGGTGAAACCGTTTGGACCAACAAGTTGCAAACTGTTTGCCTTGGATATTTTGGAGAGGTGTGTTCTTATGATGATGTCATCATAATCAAGCTCTAAACTCACGAAACCTGCTATGATTTACATGGTGATTGCACCATTCAACCAAATCAATTATTGGAAATGTAGAAAGGATCAATATTTGATAAGGAATTGAATGCAATAACAAAATTGAAGGTTCAAGTTATAAAACCCGCCTCCAATTGAGCTCCAAAGCTCCAAGCTCACGACAAAAATGGTGGATGCAACTCCTTTCACCATTACAAGGCTCGTCCTCAAGGTTTGAGTGAAAAGGAATGGTTAGAATTGAAGAGGGGATCGGATTAGGAAGAAATCCATAATTTATTTTTGATTTCCACCATGGAATCAAGGTGAAAAGGGTCAAGAACCTTACCAACAGGTTGGGGGTCATCCTCCTGGTCCTCCCACACTCCCTTGGTTGTTTTCCAAGCAAGAAGAATAAGTGGAAACGGAAAAGCCTTTCATTTGGCTTGGAAAGGGTCTTTTTTTATAAAAATTCAATGAGAGAGAATATGCTTTATAAAAATTCCATTTAATCCCAAAAATATGGCCGCCTCTTCCCCCTCAACTTCCTTGGGTATGAGGCTATCTTTTTTGCCTCTTATTCCTCTCAATTATCCATGATTTAAAGAAAAGCAAATTAAGCACCTCAAATCATATTATATTAATATCCATATGTGAGTGGATATTTCTTTTCTTTATAAAATTGTAAGTGATTTATCCACTCCCTTGGATATTTTCGTGGTCCTTGAAAATCTCAAGGACTTCCACACACATATGAATCCAACCATTTTAATTTTGGTTGAAGGCCCTTTAATTAATACATTTATTTTTTCACTAAATTGAATTAGGGTTTCAATTAGGCATTAATCTTGATTATTTTAATATTAAGATTCTCTCTCCTCCAACTTAATTCAAATGAGGCGCCCCTCTCATTTTATTTGCTCTATATAATGCCAAGAAACATTAAGGACCTTATTGAAGTGGTAATTTGCATATTGAACCCTAGGTTTTGGGTAAATTGCACATTACACCAAAACTAGGTTTTCATGCACAAACATTGCTTTATCAGCTCTTTGTTAGTGTTCAGGCTATCACAAGCCATACCTCTACATCATTTCCACTCTCATGATGCTTCAACATATGAGGAACATATTGTAATGCACAATTGCACTTAAACCCCTCAACTTGGGTAATTTGCACTTTAGTCCAAAACAAGCAAAACATTGATTTCATCAATGTTCAAAAGGACTAGAATTGCAATATAAGTTCCTCTTGAGCCCTAATTACTTTTCACAAGATAAGATTAAGCATATAATCATATTTCTTAATCAAAACACCTAGGGTTAAAGTATAACCCAGGTCAGGGATGTTACAAATTATAAACCCCTAATAAGGATTTCGTCCCCGAAATCCAGATAAAGGAAGACAAATATATTTCATTCATTATACTATCTAGTCTTCACATATCATCTCATTATTATAGAGACACCATAAAACTTTGATTAGCACAAATTGTTTCCATACAGGATTCTTATAGAATCAAACACATAAGACGCATGCTCCACTATTTTTCATCATAGACTGCAGACTCAATTTTGTGTCAAGTAACACTTTTCTTATTCAGAGAAACATCATACATTCTTTATTAATATCATGGTTATGTAGAGAATAAACCCCTAACATATGATGTTCATATTATTTTATATAATCAGACTAATTTCATAGTTGACCACTCCAGGTAGCCAACATAAACCATCTGATATTTCTCAGATACCAAAATCTTTCACCTTGGTATCTATCACATGTGTTGAGAACACATCACATATTTATCTTCCTTTCATCTTGGAACATTACACATGTCTTCACCTTGGAACCAAAGTCCAAGATAAACTGATACTTTTTCTAAGTATCCATCACTTGAACATGTTTATCTTATACACATCAAGTGTCCTAAAGCCCACTTGATTGCCATGTTCCTGAAAGGAAAGAAAACAAGGATTCATATTCCTCTTATTAATTCATGTATTTTCAACTATTCATGAACCATTTACTCTTTGTCTCATCCTAGGTTCCTTGCCTTCAACATAGGAATTTATAAGGATGGTTACATGTCATTATCCCTTTCTTTATTATTATCTAGCATGTTTATGATCATTTTATGATCTCGTCACATTTCCCATTTCCTCATTATGGGAAAGATCTTTATTATACTTGCAGCATTATTGAACATGGTTCATCTCCCTTATTCTTATTCTTATCTTATGAGGAGTATACTTTTAGTTCCTCATAACAACATGCTCATCTGAGATTATCTCAGACTTCTCTTTCTTATGCTTAGGATATGACACATTTATTCATTCCATATTTCTTATTTCATGATACTCATTAGATTGTCTCAGAATGACTACTTGATCAGAGCAATCAAAAAGACAACAATCTAAGAGTTCCCATACTCACTTTATCATCAATAGTTGTATACATGGCCAGGGTATATAAATACTGAGATTAAGTGGTATGCACTTTGTATACTATCATATTCCTTCTTTTCATATTATCACAAGCATAAGGTTTAACATCCCTGGACTTTAACCAGGCATCCCTTCTGTACCTCATCTTTTCTTATAGAGGTAAGAACAACATAAAACATTTGTAATGTTTTACTATGAAAAACTTAAGCCCTCATAGGACTAATCAAGGAAAGCTCAATCAATTTTTTCTCAATTAATCTAGGAATTCATAAAATGACATATTAAAATAACATTATCTTGCCTAACCTGTCATGATTCATGGATTATTCACTGCCTCAGGCTAACTCTGCCTCAAAGGTTGATTCAACAGACTAAGGTTGAGCACAGACTCAATTTAAGTCCAGAAATTCATCATTTCCTTTTGCTTCAACCTGTTGATGCTGATTACAAATCCTGTTGATATCTAAAACATCATAACTGGGAGCTGGTAATCTAGGTTACACTGCCAATGCTTGATCCACTATATACATTACTGTTGCCCTAAATTCTCTAACAGTAATACTTAAAGAAGGATTTTCTTATTATAGTTGGATCAGCTAGGGGATTTTCAGGCAATTATCTCTCTCTTGCCTGTTCCCATGCACCTCTTCTTGGTGCAACATTGCTGCTTTCAGCAGCAACCCCCTCATGTGACCCAATCATCTTTAAGTTCTTCTTCTCTTATATGAGCAGAAGACACTATGAGATACATTGGATGACACCAGAACAAACTCTACTACCTTAGTACTATGTCTCTGTAGACTCAGCGAACCTAGAGCTCTGATACCACTAATTTGTGGCATCCAACTCACAAAAACAAGATTAACTTAAGCAGAAGCGAATCATTTGCAGCGGATTACTAAAAATCACTAAAAATTAAAACTTTTTGCAAATAAATCCACACATAGGAAATATTTTCCATCAAGAACCATTGTATAACATTTACATTCTAGTTCAAACGTACATAACCTGTACCATCTCTTTTCAGAGACTACAACATCAGCTGCCTTATAAACATTATATACAGACAACATACTAATCTTGAGGCATCAAGCCAAAACCTCAGATCGATTTATCAAAAACACTGACTAAAAACTCCGAGGACCTGAGAGTACAGAGACGACACAAAGGAATTTCTAACTACATAACCTAACAGACAGTATCTCCACCTGAGATCTTACTGTTGTCTCTGATGTTATTAATGTTGTCATTTCCCTGCAATAGGATTTCTGCTTCTTTGTCCACGTCCACCTAAAAACATTAGATCCCACGGGGATGAGACAATTGTAAATTGCCCCAGCGGGAGATATAACTCTCCGCCAAAACATTGTTATAGCAGTTTATTAGAATAAACTAGGCAGAAGGATTTATATATAATTAACAGCAGGTAAATCACTGTATGATCAGAGTGAAGTAATCTCCTTTCCCAAGGAGAACATTGCATCTACACATGGTAGAATCATAGTTCATCCATCTACTTGTAATGAATACAAACAGATATGAATAACATCAATGAACTACAGATATATAACAGAAATGTAACATCAGCCAATGAATTTATGTATTCAATCCTTAAGCAATCATGCTAAACGGCTGATTTCATTTTACAATCACACATGCCCTGAGGAGATGAGGTATATCGCTCATACTCCAACCGACCACTATGAAGTCGAAATCGATACCATACATAGGTAAATGGAAGAGCCAGATTCCCATGACCTCTCACATCTCGGTCAGTGCGGGACAACAAGCATGACTTATGTTAACTGCTCAAAATAGCTTTCTAGGGTATACTGGAACTTTGCTATAGAGTTACAGTGTCAACTGCACTCTCATCGGCCATCGAGAGATTTAATGTTTATCTCCTCGACCCGACATTAAATATCATTGGGAGATTAATGTTACATCTATCCCAACCATCAAGAGATTTATGATACATCCATCCCGACACATGAAGGATTGAGAGGTTTGATGTTTACCTTCCTCAAATCTCTTCACCAGACGTAAGGATATTTTTCGCCCATTTACCCCCACATATTCAAAATATGTGTTCCGGGTTTTGCCGCGGAGCACCTGTTTCACCATCACCTTATTACTGACGATGATGGATCTATGGTCAGGGCTTCTACATGAACATATTTCACTTGATTAATTAAGTACATTTTCATATTCTTTTAGCATCAGCCAAGTTCTCAAACAAGACTTATTACAACAATGCTATAAACAAGCATGTACCACTTTCATCAATTACCTATCAGTCTTTAAAAGACCTTGGGAACTCAGTCCCTCATTTCAAAACTGGTAATTCTCATCCCTTCACATTCTCATCACCATAATCATATTGTTCTGGGTATTCAAACCCTTAACTCATCATTGAGCATCATTACCATCTATTAGGTAACTATCACCTTTAGGTCATCTGACCAAGGCATTCATGATACTTGTTACACAAGCATCACACATGGCTCTCACGGCCACAAAATATCTTGTCACCTCTTTCTAGGAAACAACTTACTCATATGACTCATAGAATCCATGCACATTGCTACTTTTACTAAGCAACAACAACATTAGGGTACATAAGGCCAATCAACATTTATTATATAAATGTCACAGCTCAAACCTGGCTATATTCATCATCTCATAATACCTGCATGGTTATTAGACATGATAATAGTTATACAAGTCATTCATCACATCATGTGACACAATAGTAACACCATTATTCCTTTACCAGGAATTAAGGTTTACTATCAAATAGGGCTTCTCATTCCCTTTACCCAAATTAGGGTTAGGATTCCCCATTTCTTATTAATTAGGGTTTCATGAATATATTATCTATCCAACCCTTAATTCATTATTCCATACCTCTGGGGCATTCAAAGATATCATAAATAATTATTCAAGATCATTACTCTCATCATATAGCATTAATGATCATCAATTCAAGGTATGAGTTCATTTCTCATCCTCATCATGGTATGATTACATCATACTCATTAATTTGGCTTAACCCCATTCTCAAGGTACATTAATCAACACTTATCAAAGTGCATCAACTCATTACATTTCATTGTAATAGTTGCATAACACACTTCATATGTTCCTTACCCAAATATATTGGATTTAAAATGCATCAAGGTATATAAACCCTGAAATGTTGAATGTGATAACTATCATATCTTGATGTATCACTTTTCTCATCATTTCAAACTCTCTTGAGTTAACCAACTTATCTTATATTAAGGTATTTCCCTCTTAATACATCACGTCATTATCTCTCACCTTTAGTATGTAATGCATAGGTCACACATTAGAATTGTCCAACTATCTTTAATGATATGGACTTGTCTAATGATAAAGGCATTGCTTACAATAAGGTTTCTTATCATCAACCACATGAAATGTTTCACCTTCATAAGGTAATTCTTTCTATCTCATCATTAGGGTTTCCTCATACCCTTACTTCAATTAGGATTATGATTCATTGACATATTGCCCAGGATTAGGGCTTTATGCATTATGACTCCGCATTAGAGTCTCATATACCCCCACCCTTCTTAGGGCCTCTCATCACAACATAGTATTAGACCATCATGTGGTGTTAATTCTTAAATAGGGTTTCTCACAGAATTACCCTCAAGTAGGGCTTCTCACGGAATCACCCTCAACTAGGGTTTCTCATGGAATCACCATCAACTAGGGTTTCTCATGGAATCACCCTCAACTAGGGTTTCTCATGGAATCACCCTCAACTAGGGCTTCTCATGGAATCACCCTCAATTGATTCTCACATCACATCACCACATCAATGTTCCATATACATCATTCTAACTTAGGGTTTGTCATGGCATTACCCTAGAATAGGATTTCACATGGAATCATCCTTAATTAGGATTTCTACTAAAGTTACCCACACTTTGGGTTTACTATTCATCTCCATTAGTGTAACATCCCTGACCTGGGTTATGAGTTAACCCTAGGTGTTTTGCCTAATTATGTAATTAAGATACTGATGATTATCTTTTTGCATGTAATTAAGTTCCTGAGGAACATACTTTTCCTTTTCTGTCCCTTTTAAACAATGTTGAATTGATTGTTCTGTAATACAGGGACCTATGTGCAATTTACCCAGTTAGAAGGGTTAACTTGCAATTTGCACATGTTGAGATGTTCCTATGATGTTGAGACATCATAAGAATGATTATGGTAAAGTTTGAGGGATTTCCCAAGGTTGAGCACCAAGGTGCACTGTGGAAGCAATCCCTGTGCTTGAAACCCTAAATTGGAGTAAAGTGCAATTTACCCAATTTGAGGGGTGCAACTTGTAAAATACACCATCTAAAATATCTTGTAAGACTCTTGTCATCATTTAGAGAAGAAATGATGAAGAAGTCACTTCAATTGAATAATCATATAATGAAAAACACCTTTGTGATTGAATAATCAAGGTGTAAGTACTATAGCCCTTTTATGTGTGTGCTTTAGTAATAGGTTGATCTTCTTTGCCTTCATTTCTTGACCTTAGAAGAAGGTTGTCCTTAGAAATAAGAGGTAGGGGCGAGCAAATAAGAAAGGGAGGACTTAGATGAGAAAATGAGGAAAACCTATGTACTTATGTTGAAATTCCACCCAAGTATATAAGCCCTTTTCCTCACTTAGCAAAGGAATGTTTCTTTCGTTTCCTTCACTATTCCCCCTTGCTCAACAGACTAAGGAGAGATCTGGAGCTCAGGAGGAATACCAGGGGAGTGCAAGGTAGGTTTGGATCCTTCCTTTTTCTTAAATTCTTGGATGAAACTCAAATTCAAGGTCAAATTCATGGCTAGCTCACTTAGCTCTATCTTTCTAGCCATCTCTTCTCAACTTTTCTTGGAGGATTCACCTTAGACGACCTGTGGAGCTTCTAGGACGCCATTAAAGGCTTGGATCTCGAAAGCTTGGAGCTCAAGGAGCAAGCTTTAGGCGGGTTTTATAACTCTAAACCTATGCTTTGTTATATACATCTTTTCTATGCTTTTAGTTGCTAGTTCTTCTTCTTCCCTATCTTCCCTTGCTTCCTTGCAAGAAAATCCGTGAGGAACTGTTGCTGTTCTTGAGCTAGAAGATGAGGGCGTTATTTACTATGCTTATCCACAGTTTTCCACTTTACCATACGACCTCAACCAATTGCCCATACGGTTTACAAAACCGTTTGGTGGGCAAACGGTTTCAAGGTCGTATGAGGGCATACGGTCTCAAGACCGTATGGCCGCGTTGACCAAGCGTGGAACGTATGGTAATCCTGTTCAAAATTATGTAGGTTAATCACCCACAAAATTTGAGATGTTAACTCCAAAGGAATTGTGAGATATAGGCAAAACAATTAGCAAATTCAATTGAATTTAGTTCTGATTTTCAATCTGCTTAATTTGCCCTTTTTGGGCAAACGGTCTCAAGACCGTATAAGATGGTTTACTAAGCATTGACCGTATGAGATTACTGTTCATAATGATGTTAATTAATAACTCACCAAATTTGATGGACTAATTCCAAACGAGTTAAGAGTTGAAGGTTGATTACTAGGGCAAATCTTAATTGAAATCAGTGCTGAAATCACAATGAGCTAATTTGAGATTTTGGGTTGATTAGCCCAAATGGTCTCAAGACCATTTGGGGAATCATCCAAACGGTCTCAAAACCGTTTGGGGATCACCCAAGACCGTATGGAGGTCTGGGGTCAAGTATAGTTGACCAATTGAAGGTACAAAGATACCAAATTACATTGCAATTAAGTATTGATGTAATGATCAACTCAATAAATCAAACCTTGATGAATTTTCACTAGAGTCCAAAGGATGGATGGGAAAACGGTCTCAAGACCGTTTGGAACTCATCCAAACGGTCTCAAGACCATTTGGTGACAACCCAAGACCGTTTGGAGGTCTAGGGTTAAGGTAATTTTATCAATTGAGGGCCCAATTACAATGGGTTATTGAAATAATCAAATTGCTGAGTTGTGACTTAATTAAGGTTCAACCCCTATCAAATCAATCTAAATTTTGATGCATTCTTTAGCAAACGGTCTCAAGACCGTTTGGAGTATATCCAAACGATCCCAAGACCGTTTAGGCCAAGTTTGAGCCCAATTGGAGGTCAATTGATGGGTTCAACTTCGATTTGATTCACATTGTTGAGTGTTGATGTTTGAACGTTTATAGACCTTAATTGAACCAACTACAACCCTAATTGGATATCAATTGAGGGTCAATTGAGTGACCAATTAGTTAAGGCTAACCCTAATTGTCTCAATTGGTAAGTGGTTAGCAAGCTTGAGACCAATTGATGGCTTCAACATAGGAAACCCTAATCGAGTTTTACCCTTTGAACCACCTTGGAGGTCCATACGATCTTGAGCTTTTGAGGGCATTCGACCTCAAGACCGTATAAGGTCATTCGACCTCAAGACCGTATAAGGTCATTCGACCTCAAGACCGTATAAGGTCATTCGACCTCAAGACCGTATAAGGTCATTCGACCTCAAGACCGTATAAGGTCATTCGACCTCAAGATCGTATAAGGTCATTCGACCTCAAGACCGTATAAGATCATTCGACCTCAAGACCGTATAAGGTCATTCGACCTCAAGACCGTATAAGGTCATTCGACCTCAAGATCGTATGAAGGTTGAAGGTGTGAAACCTTTTGGAGACTTTTGAAGTTATGTCTGCCTAATGCCTTGAAGGCTTAAATGGTTTAATAGTTGTTCAACCTAAACCCTAATGATACCGAAAGACATTAAGGGTCAAGTGGTTAGTAAATTAAACCATGATGATGATCATTGTGTAATTTACCATAATACCCTTGAAAGGTTTAATTGAGTGAAACCTTATTCTAATCAAACCCTAATCACTTAATAGTGGTGATTTGGTCTATGTTAATCAAAGTGGACTCAACCCAACCTGATCTAGATTGGTGTTATCACCATCTACAAGTATGAGGAGAGAGAAAGTATCTTAAGAAAGAGAAAGTACCCTTTTATGATGGAAATTCAAGTAAAGTACCTTCAATACACATGAATGTGCATGATTAGGGTATGATCCACCTATGTGAGATCATGAAACCCTAATTATGATAAATGATGAATCTTAAACTAATCTGAGAGCATCAATGATGGTGTTCCTCATACATGATGATGTTATGAGTTCAATTCACCATAATGTGAATAGTAAACCCTAATTCAAAGGTGATGACATGTAATGTGAATAGTAAACCCTAATTCAAGGGTGATGACATGTGAATAGTAAACCCTAATTCAAGGGTGATGACATGCAATATGAGTAGCAAACTCTAATTGATGAGAATCATAGAACTTAGCTCTTATGACAAGAGTGGAAAGTATATTCTTGTTTTGAATTACCTTTATCAGTTGAATTAACCATGCAGGTTCTGATATGAAGGTGAACATATCCAGGTATGAATGATGATACTATATTCATTGAAAGCATGTTGTTAGCTTTATGAATAGTAAAATATCTTGATGCCTTATCAGTGGCATCCTATGTTTTAATGGGCTGTAAGAGCCATGAATACCATCAAGGTCATGCTTTAGAGATGACTTGTGATGAGTATACTGAGAAATGATGATTGATGTGAGTTAGGTTTGTTACATTTAGTATTCTACTTTCATAGCTGTTATGCTACTGTTATTGTTTGAAGAACAATGTATGATGTAAAAGAATACTGAATGTACCTAACTAATCAAGTGAAATGTAGAGCCCTGATCATAGATCCATCATTTTCAGAGATCAAATGATGGTGAAACAGGTTTTCCTACGGGAACTCCTGGATCACATACTGTTGAGTATGTGGGGTATATGGATGTGTAGAACCTTACATCCTAGTGTAGGAATTTGATGTAGATGTATAATCCGTCAATCCTTCACTACAAAACTCATACCGTATCAGTGGATGGTAAACATGAAACCCCCTGATGACGAGGAAAACATAGATATCCGTATCAGTGAAGATAAACATGAAATCTCCTGATGACGAAGAGAGTACAGAACGCCACTGTAACTCTAAAATAGCGAAGGACCAGATTACCCTGGTGAGCTATAATAGTAGAGACACAAGATGTCCTACAAGTGATCCTCTTACTGACTGAGGAAGGTGAAGGTCATGAGAATCCGGCTCTTTCGATGACCTAGTATGATACTAAGGCACTTAACAGTGATTGGTTGGGGTATGAGTGGTAAACCTCATCTCCATAGGGCATAATAATAAGAATGTTTGAAAAACATAATCTACAGCGTAGTATACCTGTTAAAGGTAACTATGAGCTAATTGATTGATGTTACACTGTATAGTGCATATGTTCTTCATGCTTGATATATGTTGAGCTCTTGTATACAACTGTATCTGCTATTGAATACTTTGTAAGCTTTTATTGCTTAAGTTATTCTTTGATGTTATAATAAAGCTTCTGGCAGAGAGTTATAACTCTCGCTGGGACAATTATGTACAATTGTCTCACCCCGTAGACTTCAACTTTTTAGGTAGACGTCGAGGACAGAGGAACAGGTCTACAGGTGACCAGTCCCAGCAGCAGCAGCACCAGGAGCAGCAGTAAATCTCAGGTGGAGATTTAGCCTGCCATGTGGTGTAGTTAGAGTCAGTCCTATGTGTCCTCTGTACTCTCAGGTCTTGGAGTCTTTTGGTTATGAGTTCTTGAGATTTTATATCTTGTTGTATATAATTACTCAAGAAGTAATTATCAAGAGATGTAAATAGTTTATCTCCTTTTATGAATGAAGCTTTATGGATTCAAGCTCTTGTCTCGAAAAGTTTTAATTTCCCTTGATTTTTGTCTTCCGCTGTTAATCGATTCGCTTCCGCTAAGTTTAAACCGTGTTTATATCGTGGTTTGGAGATCAGAGCCCACAATTAGGATTTCATTCAATTGTCCATAATTAGAGATTCACTATTCGTTCCAATTAGGGTTTAACATCTCATTACCCTAAATTAGAGTTCCACATATCATTACCCTAGAATAGGGCTACATCTTCACCATGGATTAGGGTTTCATTTAAATTTGCCCTTGATTAGGGTTAGAGTTCAATAACTCTGTCAATTAGGGCATATATTCATGATTAGGGTTTCATTTAGATTTGCCCTTGATTAGGGTTAGAGTTCAATAACTCTGTATGAATTCCATATATTCATGATTAGGGTTTCATGATCTCTTTAATAAGGATCATACCCTTAATCACCACATGAATCATACTCATGTATGAATTCCATGCTATCATCCTCTCAACTTGATTAGGTCATATTAACCCTTCCATCAAGTACATACAACTATGATTAACATAGTGTACCAAGTCATTGTTCTTATAAGCAATTAGGGTTCATCCTTAATTGGCACTAATCACTTAGGTACTATTAGGGTTTAAACCTTTGTACCTTCATTGATTATCATCACTAACCATCATTAGATTATTGGAACTATCAATACCTTCAATATCCAAGTGATTGAACCATATTGAACTTCATTCGGTTTTGAAGGTTTCATCATCAAACGGTTTTGAAACCATTTGCCCCCAAACGGTTTCAAGACCATTTGGTCTCAAACGGTCTCAAGATCCTTTTGGGCCAAATAAATCCCAAAACCACAAGGGTTCACTAGGTGATTCATCAATCCAATCGATTTCCAATTGCATCATTGAAGCCTACAATCAATTGAATTATTGAGCTCCAACCATAATTGACCCTTGGATCTTTAATCCATCAATCACCACCTTTGACCATACAAATGGTCTTGAGGTTCTTCACCTCAAACGGTCTTGAGGTTCTTGACATCTAAATGGTTTTGAAACCATTTGACCACTTTATCATCAAAATCCATAACATCCAATTAGGGTTTGGATCATTGGATCGGTTATCAAATCAACAATTGATTGCCTTTCAATTTGGTATCATTAGATCTTCAAATACCAAACCATACTCAACCCTAGACCTCCAAACGGTCTTGGTTGACCCTCAAACGGTCTTGAGACCATTTGGGTGATCCCCAAATGGTTTTGAAACCATTTGGGTCAATCAACCCAAAGACTCAACACCATCAATTACCAAATCAACACTTAACCCGATTAGGGTTTGCTACATGGTGATTAACTATACATTGGAATAATCAATTGGACCCATTAGATTATCATACAACATGAATTAGGGTTCTGACCTCAAATGGTCAACCCTCTCAAATGGTCAACTCCCTCAAACGGTTTGGGTCTCAAATCACCAAACGGTTTTGAAACCGTTTGGTCTCCAAATGGTTTGGTGAAACCGTTTGGACCAACAAGTTGCAAACCATTTTCCTTGGATATTTTGGAGAGGTGTGTGCTTATGATGATGTCGTCATCATCAAGCTCTAAACTCACAAAACCTGCTGTGATTTCCATGGTGATTGCACCATATAACCAAATCAATTATTGTAAATGTAGAAAGGATCATTATTTGATAAGGAATTGAATGCAATAACAAAATTGAAGGTTCAAGTTATAAAACCCACCTCCAATTGAGCTACAAAGCTCCAAGCTCACGGCAAAAATGGTGGATGCAACTCCTTTCACCATTCCAAGGCTCGTCCTCAAGGTTTGAGTGAAAAGGAATGGTTAGAATTGAAGAGGGGATCGAATTCGGAAGAAATCCATAGTTTATTTTTTATTTCCACCATGGAATCAAGGTGAAAAGGGTCAAAAACCTTACCAACAAGTTGGGGGTCGTCCTCCTGGTCCTCCCAAACTCCCTTGGTCGTTTTCCAAGCAAGGAGAAGAAGTGGAAACGGAAAAGCCTTTCAGTTGGCTTGGAAAGGGTCTTTTTTTATAAAAATTCAATGAGAGAGAATATGCTTTATAAAAATTCCATTTAATCCCAAAAATATGGCCGCCTCTTCCCCCTCAACTTCCTTGAGTACTAGGCTATCTTTTTTGCCTCTTATTCCTCTCAATTATCCATGATTTAAAGAAAAGCAAATTAAGCACCTCAAATCATATTATATTAATATCCATATGTGAGTAAATATTTCTTTTCTTTATAAAATTGTGAGTGAGTTATCCACTCCCTTGGATATTTTCGTGGTCCTTGCAAAGCTCAAGGACGTCCACACACATATGAATCCAACCATTTTAATTTTGTTTGAAGGCCCTTTAATTAATACATTTATTTTTGCACTAAATTGAATTAGGGTTTCAATTAGGCATTAATCTTGATTATTTTAATATCAAGATTCTCTCTCCTCCAACTTAATTCAAATGAGGCGCCCCTCTCATTTTATTTGCTCTATATGATGCCAAGAAACATTAGGGACCTTATTGAAGTGGTGATTTTCATATTGAACCCTACATTTTGGGTAAATTGCACATTACACCAAAACTAGGTTTTCATGCACATACATTGCTTTATCAGCTCTTTCTTGGTGTTCAGGCTATCACAAGCCATACCTCTACATAATTTTCACTCTCATGATGCTTCAAAATATGAGGATATTATCATTCACAATTTTCACTTAAACCCCTCAACTTGGGTAATTTGCACTTTAGTCCAAAACAAGCAAAACATTGATTTCAACAATGTTCAAAAGGACTAGAATTGCAATATAAGTTCCTCTTGAGCCCTAATTACTTTTCACAAGATAATATTAAGCATATAATCATCTTTATTAATCAAAACACCTAGGGTTAAAGTATAACCCAGGTCATGGATGTTACATTAAAGGCTTTCTCAAGCTCAGTAAACCACAGATTTGCATATGCTGGATCAGCCGTCCCAGCATACTCCACCGCCCTAACATGACGAAGCTACTCAAAACTCTTCCCAGTACCCAAAGATTTAGTATGGGGAACCGATGCCTTAGGCTAAGGTGTGGGCATCCTGTCCTCCATATGAGTCATACTAGCCATAAACTGCCCAAAAAGAGATTGAAAGGTAGGGTTTCAAGCATCACTGGGTCAAACTAGGGGACTTCAGGCACCCGATCTTCTCATGCATGGTTCCTTGCACCACCACTTGGTGCAGAAACACTGCTCTCGGCAACATGTTCTTCGTGTTCTCCAAACATCTTTAAGCTTTCTTTTCTTCTTCTGCATAAGCAGAAGTCACTATAAGACCTACTGGAGGATACTAGAATAAACACAAACCCAAGTCTTAGGTCACTGTAGACTCAATGAACCTGAAGCTCTGATACCACCAAATGTGACACCCTTTGCCACACAAAGTGAAATTACTCAAAATGAAACTACAGAAGGAAGATTAAACACTAGTACATATATCACCTTTAACGTCGGTTCAATAAGGCTTTTGACGTCAGTTTCCAAGTGACACCCAAGTGGGTGACATTAAAAGTAGATGCCTTCAGCGTCGGTTACAAAACTGATGACATAGAGTCATCCCCGATTGCAACCAAAAAAAGAACCACCAATAGTGAGACCATAGACATCAGTTATTCATTCAAAACTGACACCATTCTCCATCCTGAACAAAAAAAATGGCCCCCAATTAGACCATAATAATCCACAAAGAAAAATATTACATCAACACAAAATATTCCTCATCCTACATAAGATAAAAAGGGACAAATGACAAGGCAATATCCTTGCACCAAAACATAATAATCCACAAAGAAAAATATTGCAAGCACGATCATTCACTAAGGTTTGCAACAACTAATCAAAACAACTTTATTCCTCGGGCTCCCTAGCAACAAATGATCCATGCATATCATTCCTTGACCAGGAGATATCATCACTTGTGTGGTTGTTACCACTATGAACTTGTGTCCCACTCATATAATCCTCAATGATAGGTACTTCAGAATAATTTCGAGGTGGAAGTTTCAAAACAGTGAACCAATTATCATCATCAGGATCTTTTACATAAAAGCATTGCATTGCTTGTGATGCAAGAGTGAATGGCTCATCTTGATTGTGTCTCCTTGAGAAATTGAGCTGTGTGAAACCATATTTGTCAATGCACAAACCGTTAGAAGAACTTTCATCAAACCAAGCACACCGAAACAATGGTATTTTTATGTCTGGACCATAACATAGCTCAATGACCTCCTCCAATTGTCCATAATATGTAATTGTAGCCGTAATAGGATTTTTATCCCTCCCACTTGCATAACTAGATGTATCTGCCACCAAGTAGAGCCCACTATTTTGTGTAGTAGAAGTACTTTCAACATGTTTTGAGCGGAATTGGTATCCATTTACTGAATAGCCTTCATATGACATTCCATCTATAGAAGGACCCTGTGATATCCATCTCAACTCCTCATTAACATCCTTTGGATGATCAATTCGCATATGTATTACCTAATTTATCAACATAAAAATAAGAAGGGATTAAATACTCTTTCAAAATAAAATTTTGATTAATTTTATAAATTACTTACATGCTCTCTCAACCACCTAGTAAACTGTGTAGCATGTTTTTTTTCTAAAGCACGTAGTGTGATATTTGGTTCAGCCTCTTGAAGCTTTATCATGTGTTCACTCATTATTGGAAAAATTCAAAAGTTGTGGTTAGTCTATATTAGAAACAATTTAACATTGAAAAAAAAAATCCATTACCTTCTGTAATCATCGAACATGTTAGTATTAAATAGTACATTTCGATGGGCTTGTTCTAAAGTTTGCACATCAAAGTGTTTCGGTACTCACACTCTAATAGGAGAGTCATCAACATTACGAGGAGTACGAGTGAATTTTGTGTCAAAATCAGGTAGATATCTAGCACAAAATGTCAAACATTCTTCTGCCAAATAGCCTCTAGCAATAGAACCGGTAGGTTGAGCTTTATTTCTGACATAATTCTTGAGTTTCTTCAAGTACCTCTCAATGGGGTACATCCACCTATACCGTACAGAACCGGCAACTCTTGCTTCATAAGCTAAATGGATAGGCAAATGCATCATAATGGTAAAGAATGCTGGAGGAAATACTCTCTCTAACGGGCATATTATGACAGCAATGTCTTCTTCAAGCTTCTTAAATTCTTCTACATCAATATCATATGAGCAAAGTTTATTGAAAAATAAACATAGTCTTGCAATAGGTTTATAAACATCTAGGCCTATACAGTTCCGCAAGGCAACAAGAAGAAGTTGTTGCATTAAAACATGACAATCATGGCTCTTCAATGCCAATAGTTTTTTCTCTCTCATGTTGACACACCTAGATATGTTAGAAGAATATCCATCAGGAACCTTCAATGTTTGTAAAACATATAGAAAATTCTCTTTCTCCATACTACTCATTATGAAAGATGCTGGAGGTAAGTAATAATGGCTCCCTAAATTGACTGGCCACAAATCCCTTCGGATACCCCATTGTTTTAGATCTTGGCGAGCTTGTAAGTTGTCCTTACTTTTCTTTGAGTCGCCCAACAAAGTGTTCAATATGTTCTCACAGACATTTTTTTCTATGTGCATTACATCCAAATTATGTCTCAGCAACAAATATTTTCAATACAGGAGTCGAAAAAAATGCTTATTTTATTCCATCCAGGCGGCAATGGCTGATGTCCATTTGTAGAGATTTTACGTTTATTAGTTTTTCTGAATGTGATGTTTGTGCAACCCTGAAATTTTTTTAGTATATCATCACCTGACCAGCGCCTAGGCGGTTGACAGAAATCTTGTTCTCCATTGAAACTTTTTTTATCACGCCTATAAATATGATTGTTTTTCAAGAAACGTCGATGGAAACCATAACATTGTTTCTTGCCAAATTGAAGCCACTTGGATAAGGTGTCTACATTAAAAGATGGGCAACCTAAATCCTTTTTCCCTTTGGTGCTCCAACCAGAAAGGTCACCATAAGCTGGAAAATCATTTATGGTCCATAAGATCATTGCCCGCATAGTGAAGTTTTTCTTGCTATAAGCATCATATACTTTAACTCCCTGTCCCCAAAGTTTTTGAAGCTCATCAATTAATGGCTCTAAGTAAACATCAATATCATTCCCAACCATATGAGGACATGGGATCAGCAAAGACATCATTATCTATGGCTCCTTTAGAAGAAGCCAAGGCGGGAGATTGAGAGGGGTTAATAGTACAGGCCATGTGCTATTTGAAGCACTCATAAGTCCAAACGGATTGAATCCGTCTGTAGCTAGAGCAAGTCTGACATTTCGTGGTTCAGCAGCAAAGTCTGGGAATTCTCTATCTATTGAGATCCATTCTTCCGTGTCAGAGGGATGATGAATACGACCATCATTTCCTTTTTCTTTAAATGGCCACATCATATCTTTTGCAACTGAAGGGCACATGTAAAGTCTCTCCAGACGAGGGATAATAGGAAAGTGATACATCACCTTTTCAGCTACCTTCTTGCCTTTTGTTCTATATGTCTTTTCATTCCATCTAGACTCACCACAAGTATCACACGTGTCTTTCTTTGATGAACCTTTACGAAAGAGCATGCAGTCATTTCGACAGACATCAATTTTAACTTTTTTGAGGCCAAGGTCTTTTACAACTTTATTTGCTTCATAATAAGTCTCAGGAAACAGACTACCTTCTTTTGGAAAGGCTGAGATTATCAAGTTCAGCAACTTTGTAAAAGAATTATTTGACCATCCAGACTCCTCCTTCAGATATAACAGAGGCACCAGAAAGGACAACTTGGAGTGAGTTTTACAACCTTCATACAGTGGTTGATCAGCTTCTTTGAGAAGCTTGAAAAAGCATTGGGCGTTAAGATTTGCAGGCTCCTCCTCGAGTTCAAACTCACTGGCATGACTTGTATCGCCCATTCCGAATATATCTCCCAACATTTGATGCATACTTCTAGATGCAGGCCTAGTAGATGTTGCACTTATTGTATTCCTCCCAATCATCTCCCCATGATATGTCCAGACATCATAGCTGCGGACAAATCCTTTTTGTAAAACATGTAAGAATACGTCATCCTATGATTTAATGTATCTATTCGAGCATGTTTTACAAGGGCAAATTAAATTTCCCGGTCTGGGTGGTATTTGATGGGTACGTGCAAATTCAATGAACTTTTGTAAACCAGACTGGAATACTTCACTTTGCATCCTATTAGCAATATACATCCAATTTATATCCCATAAGAAATCCATCTGCATACAAATACACAAGAAGTTAACGATCACATTACAACTAAAAACCAAAACTAAACAAGAGAAAAATAAAAGATAAAAGTTTAGATTGTAGTATCATTGATTCATAGATTGTGTATAAAAGCAAAGTTTAGGGAGCTCAAACAATTGAGTGACTCATGGAAAAATGTTTTCAAAAGCCAACAGAAACCAGTCTGAGTCAAGTGTGTTTCAACTGCCCCAGAATAATTTCATACATGTGGATCTAGGAAGCACAGACACTTCCCGGAGGCTGCCGTGTCTGTGTCCAACGCGCCTCCAACATGGACACACCTTGGACATGCCTAGACACGTGGCGGACACGCCTCTGACATGTCCACTTTTCTAAAAAAATATTGAAGTGTTGGACACGACTTGGACACTCCATGGACACATCCAACACACACCATCCCTACCCACTTAAGCTTAAGCATACGAAAAAAAACCAAACCTTGCCCAAATCCCTACCTCATGTTCTACACTACTCTTGCCCTATCAATATTAGTTAGTTAAGCTTCAGTAGCTGCAAAAATGTTCCTTTGCCTCCTCTTTTTCCTGCTCCATGTCTTCTTCTCATCTCCCTTCTCTTATTTCATGATGGTTTTTCATGTGTCTCCTTCTGCTTATCTTACCACTCCTCCCCTAATTTTATTCTTGCTTTTCGAGATAAAGGTAGCAGAATATTGCCCTCCCTACGTCTACTCTTTTTCTTGCTTCTCTACATCTACATCTTCCCTCCTCTTCTCTTAACCATCCATCTTAAGTAGCTCTCCATGTATTCCATCTTAACTAGGTTGATCTCATCTAATCTTCAACTCAACACCTTATATGTATCAATGGGATAACTTCACCTTAAGCATAGAGAGATTATTTTAGGCCATCTAAATCTATGGATCAGTCTATTGTGTACTAGATAATAAATTTTACTACAAAGAGGCACAATAACTCCAAGTCATGCACATGAGAATTTCTTCATTGAACTTCATAGTCGTGAATGCCTGGTGACTATTCCATCTTAGAAAAGAAGACAATTCAACTCTTGTCCGGGCACATTATTGTATATTATGTAGCTTTTTTAACATAGAATCCTAAGATAGGTTCAGATATAAGCTTGCTCATGAAATATTTCTTCACAAGGAGATGGACACATGAACCATGTAATTAGTTTGTTAAGCTTTGCGAGAAGGAGAGATACCAATGTAAAGTTTTTTTATAAAATTTCCACAAGGATACATGATTCGGAAACATTACATCTCAGAGGGATTTTGATGTTCCCATTATATTCATAACCACATCAAATTAAACCTATAGAATGAGTCGTGCCTCAAACCACTGAATTGGTTTTGAAGCAGCACGAGGCAGCAACAGGAGAACCAACAAGACTGACGAATCTTCAGATTATGCAGAAAACTTCATAGCAGATCAACCTCAAAAACTCAGGAGAGAAGCTCAACCATCACTCTAAGTGAGAGGGGAGCATTAAGAGACAAAACCATAAGGCAACATAGAAAAACACAGAGCCCCAGAGCAAGGAGACATATCTAGAAATATGTAACAGCAGCAACAAGCAGTAAAACTCAACCATCATTCTTTGAATGATAGGGGAGAAAGCCAACAAACATCCCAGTTATCTATAGTGATAGACATCACCACTGAACTGGTTATGAAGCCTCATGAATTAGCAAGAGGAAACCATCAAGACTGATGAACTTCAGACCAAGCAGAGAACTTCATAGTAGAACATCCTTAGAAACCCAGGAAAGAACACAACCATCACTCACAACCAAGAAAAGCAACTACAAGCAGATAACTCAACCATCATTAGTTGATATATATATATATAGAGAGAGAGAGAGATATTTCTGTACTTAGTAACGAAGGAGGATATTTTACAATCATTTAATGTTGTTGTTAGATATGCATAATGCTAAAAGAGGTCTTTCAATAGAAAGTAATGAAGGGAGATTCTAAGATACAATATTTGCTGCACTGTTCAATTTATTTATGCTTGGAACAAAGTGGTACGCAAATCAACTCCATTCCATGACCACTTGATCCACAAGAAATTATAGAGTAGGCTATATAAGATGCATTTGTGAAAGCAACCCGCTGCATTGATCATAACTCAAAATAAAGTAAAAAAAATACTGAAGCATGTTATTTCTGGTGCCTAATAGTCAATAAAAGTTATATTGTATGGTTCATAACTAATACCAAAAAATGAACTTGATGTGTTTCCTCCAGTATGAAACGCTTAATAACATACATTAGTTTATACATGAAATGACACCGCTTCGTCTCCTGACCAACCAATATGAAGAGAAATCAGGAAGCAAAAATATATAAAAAAATCTGCTGTTTTAGAAAGCCACACGCAGAGATCACTTATATTGTCCATGATAAGCATAGTCTTCTAACAATTTACATATCCTTTTACTCCTCAATCATATCATTTGGAATAGTTTTAGAGTTGTGTTCCTGCATAAATTAGTTGGTGTTTACGATCAATGCAAGAGTAGATGATACACAAGCAGGCTGGTATGGTACACAAGAGGTATCGGTTTGGTTTGTTACCAACCTGCGTTTGGAAGCAACATGGAAATGAAAAGGATATTGGGAAGTGACGACCGAGAAGGGTGGATCGAATGAAAACAAGACCGAATGTGCAGTGGCGGAGCCATAATTTCACATTAGGTGAGGCACACAAAACAATTTTCGTCAGTAAAAATAATTTTATTTGAAAACAATGACAAGTGAAGAACGTATATAATAAGATATATCATGTCATGTTGTGTGATGTCCACAAAAACATGGAGTACCTACATAAACGAGGTCAAATTTAAAAGTAGAGTACTCTCATAAGCACGTTCAAAGGAAGAAAAAAGCGTAATTTTTTTTATATAATAGATTAGAAAAGAATCCAGTTGTGATGATCATAAATAAATAACCAAAACATTCTGAAAATCATTACATAGAACCAAGTAGAAAAGACTACATGCTTGGTTAAGCATGAGCATCACCACCATGTCATATTTGGCTGGCACATCAGCCAAAGGTAAGAACCGCAAAGAAATTTACAGCATGCCTGAGGTCTACTTTTCATATTGAACCAACTGCCTAACTCTGATGTGGAACTGATATGTAATATCACAAATAATTAACAAACAACACAATCATTTGTATAAAGAAGGGTCTCCTCTGGGAGAATGATGAGGATACAGAGAAACAATATCAACCAAATCTGTGCCGCTGGGAGAAAGATGAGGATGCAGTCAAACAATATCAACCAAATCCGTCAAACAAACATTGGGAGTTATACCTCTCTGTCGGACTTGCAGAGCGAGATGAGAACACGAAACCTCCTCTTAATTAATTTTCTGACTACTTCTTGATGGTTCAAAGTACACACTGTATTTAAGATTTTGGTTAGAGCGAAGGCATATCCTTTATTTCAATAAACAAAGTTATTAGGAAATAAAATAATTACGAGTGAAGTTCGCATGGATTGGTTCTGAGATACAGAGATATCTGAGATACGGAGATAATGGGGCACTATTGCCCAGGATTAGCTCTTATGCATTTTGATTTCAGAAATTGGGTGAGGCACGTGCCTCATGTTGCCCCAATATGACTCCGCCACTGCGAATGCATCAGGTGGATTAGTGAAAGATGTAAGAAGTCTGCGTTGAAAGTAGAAACTACATCAATCCAGATAAGAAGAATTGAGACCTAGCACGGCAATGGTGGTCGAAAGCTGGAGGCCGGGCGTAGATTGCAACCTTGGAGTACGGAATATAGAGTGTCCAGAAAGAAACGTGGAAGGTCGGAGACTCGACAGAAAAACTGAAAAGGCATCCGGCGTCCGCAGTACAACACCTGACTATTAATCAGCGACCCACTCAACACTCCTTCCTCCATATATATCCACCCTCTTCGTCACCTCCTTCGCAAACTGATCCCCTGGCACCACATACTGATTCCCCCGATTCACAACATGGAAATACCCTCTCCTAAACCTCATCCGCAACCCAGGACCGAACCTAGTAAATGTGGCCTTAGACCTACCATTAGACCTACCTCACGGTCGAAGTCGAAGGGGGCGAGCTCAGCCGGCGGACGTTGCTTCCGCTGGGACGGGGGGTCCTCTTCACGAGCAGGGCAAGCTCACGCCGCGGCCGTTGCTTCCGCTGGGACGGGGGGTCCACGCCGGCGACCGTTGCTTCCGCTGGATGGGGGCTCCTCTTCACGCCAGCGGCCGTGGTTTCCGCTGGGCCGTGGTTGCCGGCTGCCGCTATTGCGCTGGGGGCACCGGTCGCAACACAGGGGTGGGGGAGCGGAAGGAGAGGAAACGGTGCGTGGAAACCGTTTTAGTAATGGTAAATCTTAATTACCAATTAGTGGGGCGGGAAAATTTGGTGGGAAACTTAATGAAGGAATTTTTACATTGTAGAAGGATTTTAGACCTTCAGTAATTGCCTTTTTCATAAAGAACTCAGTTCAGGGAAACTGGTTCTTTTGTGTAGGTCTGTCCTTCACAAAAAGTCAATATTTTTGAAGGGCTTTGATCCTTCACAAATGACCTTCACTAAAAATCTATTTTTTTGTAGTGGTTTTTGGTTTTCTATAAATAATCGACTTTGTTAACCTCAACTTATTAATGGTTTTTTAGATAACAAAAAAAAATAACTGACACCATCAAAACAAAAGGTGTTAGTTTAATATAATTAATTGAAAATTTGGACATTCATTGTCATTTTTTTATTTAACCGACGACTATGTTTTTTTTCCTTATCAGCTTGTAGGCCTGGTGTTCGAGTGGTCAGTAGGATGCAGAACCTACAGTTCTGAACTGCATGGTTAAAAATCCTTGATTTTAGCCAACAACATGCCACAAACCTGTAATATTAACAAGATGGACAATATTATATATAGATCATGTGATTCACACACATGTATAAGCACATTCAATTCATTCATATGTTTCACACGCATGTGGAAACATGTAGTTCCATTCATTCCTCCATTTCATATTCACACACATGTAGCAACCTGCAGTTCCATTCATTCATCTCTTTTCACATTCACACACATGTAGAAGCACATTCATTCATTCATCTTCACAATCACACACATGTATATAGATAAGACAATTTAAAAAATTCATTCAGACATGTATATATAAGTGTGTCTTTTAAAGTTTAACATGTCATCAAATACAGAAATAATATTATGACATCAAAGTTTAGAAATGTCATTCTTTATCATCGTCGTCGTCATCAGTACTCCAATGATAATAAAAAAATTCCATCCCTTCTAAGGCTTTTGCCCATTGTTCTCTTATATCATCTAATTGTTCCATCGTATACGGACTATGTACATCTAATAACTTTTCACATATAATGAAGTCACTAGTTTTATACACCTGCAAAGAGAATGACGTATATATAATTAATAAGATTGATATATTTTATATTATCTAATGAGACTATATAATACTTGTTGTATGGTATTGATTTCCAGTGCAGCATGCATGACAATTAGGTCCATATATCGCATCACGTAGTATGCACATGCCCAACCGTTGTCTTGTTTATCACACTATAAATTTTAACATACAAAATGTTAATAAATAAAAACAAGCATAGTTCACGTAAATAATATATACATTGGAGTCAGGAAACTACATTCACATTCTCCCAAACCAACGATTTATTCTTTGTCTTGCACATGTTTCCTCCAGCTTTTTTGAAATCTTTTAAAGCCTTACATGTTAATGTAACACATTAAATTGCATTACTAAATAGTAATATAATAATAGATGTTAACGGATATAAATATGAAAAATTTCTCACGTGAATAATGGCCTTTTCATTACGTGTCCATGCATGTCTAATTACTTCCCCTCAGGATCTAGATAATAAACAGTGAACGTCTTGGGGACAATAACTAGTAACTCACAATGCTTACCACTAGAGATAAGAAAGTTAAAAATATATAACTCAAAATCCACAATAAAATGCAATTTTCTTAAGTCCGAATTATAAGCAAAGTAAACTTACTTAACATTGAATGGAGCTATTATCACGCTCTTCTTTTTTTAATCAAAATATTTAAAAGCGACAAAGCAATATAAGGTAACTGATGAAGGGTCTTTATCTATAAGACTGATCAAAGATAGAACAACAATTCCCACATGGGTAAATGAAAATTCTTTACAGATCTTGTGTAAGTGGCTGCAAAACATATTTATGTATGCATTAATATATAAGAAACCAGATCACTGTATATAAAACAAGCTATATAGATATATAAACAAGATCTCACCATATCCATAGCTCTATCATAGATGTATTCAGCCAATCATACCTAAACAACTCCAAAATATCTTGTATAAATATAGTGTTATTGTATGATTGTGATGCAGCATCCTCCAGAATATAAACATTTATAGGATAATGTTTGCTATATTCACCTATCCATATTGCCATACCCCTACAATTAGGACCTATCGAGTCATATAGGTCCTTTGGAAGCCAACTAGGTACTGTAGGAGGAGGTGGAGGTGGAGGAGAAGTTGTAGCGGGTTTCTTCCTTTTTTCCTATATATATAATTTCATATCAATTGACTTGTATATACACACTAACAAATTAATGTAATGTAAATTTACCATACAAGATCAGTATAGACGAAATCCATTTCTAGCCACAATATCACTCCGCCTTCTGCTTCACCAAGTGTGTCTGGATCTGGGTGGGCATATGACAATGGATGATGCCTCCAATGAGGGAACACAAACCTCAGGCCCAAACAAACATAATTGGTACTTTCTTGATTTGAATCAATTAGACCTTCAAACGGTCTTGAGGTATTAGACCTTCAAACGGTCTTGAAGTACCTTGACCTTCAAACGGTCTTGAAGACCGTTAGACCTTAAACAGTCTTGATCAATTGTAAGTCAAATCAGCCCATTCGATTTTGAAACTAAATCAATCCATTCGGTCTTGAAACCAAATCATCCATTCGATCTTGAAACCGAATCATCAACCATTCGATATTGAAACCAAATCATCCATTCGGTCTTGAAACTGAATCATCAACCATTTGATCTTGAAACCAAATCATCCATTCGGTCTTGAAATTGAATCCTCCATGTTCGGTCTTGAAACCGAATCATCAACCATTCGATCTTGAAACCAAATCATCCATTCAGTCTTGAAACTGAATCCTCCATTCGGTCTTGAAACTGAATCCTCCATTCGGTCTTGAGACCGAATCAATCTATTGGGTCTAGGGTTTCTAATCAATTGACCCTCTAACATTAAAACCATCCATCAATTGAACTATTGGAAGTACATCAGATTGTAGCCCTTGGATCTCCAACCATCCTACACAATCAACCATTCACCTCCAAACGGTCTTGAGACCGTTTGGGTCAAACAACCTTGAAATTGATTCCCTCAATTAGGGTTTCAATCAATTCAATCGATTAGGGCTTGCAATTGATGAATCATACATACATGGAACCTTTAAGATCAAATCAATTGGTATAATTGGATCATCATCCATCCACATCAGCATTGATCCTCCAAACGGTTTGAGACCATTTGATCTCAAATGGTCTTGAGACTGTTTACTCCCAAACAGTCTTGAGACTGTTTGGTTTCAATCGATTTTGAAACTGATTGGTTCCAATGTTGAAACCGTTTGCTCATGTACTTTATTGAGGTGTGTGCTTAAGATGATATCATCATCTTAAAACTTGAAACCTTCGAAATCAATTGTGATTCTTATGGTGATTTCGACAACTAATCACAAGGAAATCGAGAAAGAAGAAAGGTTCAACACATGATAAACAAATTGCAAGCAATAATGATATTTAAGGGTTCAAGTTATATAGCCCGCCTTCAAAGTTGAATCCAAGCTTCAAGATTCACGTTATCAATGGTGAATAAATCTTTCTCAACCTCCCAAGGCTTGTCCTCAAGTTTTTGAGTGAAAAGAATGACTAAGGTTGAAGATTGAATGGAGAAAAGAAGAAATTAAGCATTGAATTTCGATTTCGACCATGAAATAAGGGTTGAAGATGACTATGGAGCTTACTGTCATGACCGTCTCGCAAAAACATGATTAACTAATGCAGAAGCATTCATCAAGCAGCAGATTAGCGAAAATCACTAAAAATTAAAAACTTTTTGCAAAGAGATCCACACATAGGAAATCTTTTCCAAAAAATGCCATTGTATATCATATACATTCTGTTTCAAACGTACATATCCTGTACCATCTCTTTCCAGAGACTACATCATCAGCTGGCTTATAAACATATATGCAGGCAGCATACAAATCTCGAGGCATCAAGCCAAAACCTCAGACTGATATATCAAAAATACTGACTAAAAACTCTGAGGACCTGAGAGTACAGAGACGACACATAGGACTACTATCTATATGACTAGACAGACAATATCTCCACCTGAGATCTTATTGCTGTCCCTGCTATTGCTGTTGCTGCTGCTCTTTCCCTGTTCTAGGGTTTCTTCTCTGCCTTTCATGCATACCTAAAAATGTTTCCCACGGGGGTGAGACAATTGTAAATTGCCCCAGCGAGAGATATAACTCTCCGCCAGAAACATTGTTATAGCAGATTATGAAATTAAACTGAGCAGGGGTTACTTTTACATTATTAGGTAGAATTATTCTTCATAGAACATAATAAGAAAATCTCCATTTTCAATAAGAGCATTGCATCTACCCATGGTAGACTCATAGTTCATCCATCTACTTGTAATGAATACAACAGATATGAATAATCATCAATGAACTATAGATATATAATAGAAATGTAACATCAACCAAGTTCTCTAGCATAACTTATTAACACAAATGCTACAAAGAAACATGATACTTATTACCCAAGCATCACACATGGCTCACAAGGCCATTCATATCTTGTCACCTCTCACTAGGCAACAACTTATTCACATGGCTCACAATGCCATTCACATCTTGTCACCTCTCACTAGGCAACAACTTATTCACATGGCTAACAAGGCCATTCACATCTTGTCACCTCTCACTAGGCAACAACTTATTCACATGGTTCATAAGGCCATTCACATCTTGTCACCTCTCACTAGGCAACAACTTATTCACATGGTTCATAAGGCCATTCACATCTTGTCACCTCTCACTAGGCAACAACTTATTCACATGGTTCATAAAATCCGTACACATTGTTACTTTTATTAAGAAACAACAACATCAACGCACAAAAAGCCAATCAACATTTATAATATAAATGTCACAGCCCAAACTTGGCTATATTCATCATCTCATCATACCTGCATGGTTATTAGGCATGATAACAGTCATACAAGATATTCATCACATCATGTGATACAATAGTAACACCATCATTCCTTAACCAGGAATTAGGGTTCACTTTCAAACATGGCTTATCATTCCCTTTTCCCCAAATTAGTGTTAGGGTTCCCCATTTCTCATTAATTCAGACCCTCTTGAGTTAACCAACTTTATCTTGTATTAAGGCATTTGCCCTCTTAATACATCCCATCACAGAATACTCACCCTTAGCATATAATGCATATGCCACACATTAGAATTGTCCAACTATATCACATGATATGGACTTATCTTAGTTTAAGGCATAACTTTATTATAAAGTTGCCTATAAACAATCACAATGATACGCCCTCAACTAGGGTTTCACAAGGATACACCCTCAACCAGGGTTCACAATAATACACCCTCCACTAGGATTTCACAAGGTTACACCCTCAACCAGGGTTCACAGTGATACACCCTCCACTAGGGTTTCACAAGGATACACCCTCAACCAGGGTTTATAAGGATACACCCTCAACTAGGGTTTCACAAGGATACACCCTCAACCAGGGTTCATAAGGATACACCCTCAACTAGGGTTTCACAAGGATACACCCTCAACCAGGGTTCATAAGGATACATCCTCAACTAGGGTTTCACAAGGATACACCCTCAACCAGGGTTCATAAGGATACACCCTCAACCAGGGTTCATAAGGATACACCCTCAACTAGGGTTTCACAAGGATACACCCTCAACTAGGGTTCATAAGGATACACCCTCAACTAGGGTTTACTAATCATATATTGGATCCATGCATTTGTTATGCATTATTGATTAGTACCATTAAGGGTATCTCTCACCTAATTACATTAGGTTTCCAAAAAGGTTTGATCAATTAGACCTTCAATGACATGAGGTATCCAATTGAATTGGGGTTTTCAATGTTGATTCCTTCAATCATTGAATTCATGGAACCAATCATCAATTGGACCTATACTCATACTTCAATTGAGTTTAATAGGTCAACCTTAAACTGATTTGACCCTCAATTGACCCTCAATTGATCATCAATTAAGGTTTGATTCAATTGAATTAGGGTTTGGAATCGAAGATCCAACAACACTCATCAATGCAAGATTGGTTACTTTGAAACTATTGAACCATTATCCAAATTGGGTATGACCTGACCCCAAACGGTCTTGAGGTCGTTTGGATGACCTCCAAACGGTCTTGAGACCGTTTTCCCATCATATCACTCAAATCCAAGCCATCCAATAAGGTTTGGATCATTGAATTGATCACCAAATCAGCAATTGATTACACTTCAACTTAGTGACATTGGATCTTCAATTGCTTAACCATACTCAACCCTAGACCTCCAAACGGTCTTGGGTGACCCCCAAACGGTCTTGAGACCGTTTGACCCATCCATCCTTTGGATTCTAGTGAAAAATCATCAAGGATTGGTCTATCGAGTTGATCAACAATTCAACACTTAATTGCAATATGATTGGTACCTTTGGACCTTCAATTGATCAGCTATACTTGACCCCAGACCTCCAAACGGTCTTGGGGTGACCCCCAAATGGTCTTGAGATCGTTTGGATGACCTCCAAACGGTCTTGAGACCGTTTGGGCTAATCAACCCAAAATCTCAAATTAACTCATTGTGATTTCAGCACTGATTTCAATTAGGGTTTGCCTAATTGAATAGCCTTCAACTCATGATTCCTTGGGAGTTAATCCCTCAAATTCGGCGAGTCATTATACCACATCATTAGGAACAGTAATCCCAAACGGTCAATGCTTGGTCAACGCACTCAAACGGTCTTGAGACCGTTTTCCCAAAAAGTTCAATTAAATCAGATTGAAAATCAGCACTTAATCCAATTAGGTTTCCCAAATTGATTAGGCTTCAACTCACGATTCCTTTGGAGTTAATCCCTAAATTTTGGAGGGTTATTAATGAACATAATTATGAAAAGGAATCCCAAACGTTCAATGCTTGGTCAACCATCTCAAACGGTATTGAAACCGTTTTCTCAACCAGGTCAAGTTAATCAGGTTGAAAATCAGCACATAATTCAATTCGATTGCCTAATTGATTTGCCTTCAACTCTCGATTCCTTTGGAGTTAATCCCTAAAATTTGGATTGTTATCAGCCTACATAATTAGGAACAAAATTCCCAAACGGTAAATGCTTGGTCAACCATCTCAAACGGTATTGAAACCGTTTGCTCCCAAATGGTTTCAAACCGTTTTCCCTTAAACGGTTTGCTGAAACCGCATAGCCAATCAAATTAAAACGATTTGGAGTAGCTATCAAAACGGTTTTGCTTGGTAATTTTCTTTGGATAAGCATCTAGGATGATGTCATAATCCCCTTCCTTCGAACAACCAAGAACAGCAACCGTTCTTGATGGAAATTGCAGCAAAGAAACAAGAGTGTATCAAATTGAAGAAATCAATCAACAAGGTATAGAGAATTGATGCAATAGCAATGTTTAAGGGTTTGAGTTATAAAACCCGCCTCCAATTGAGCTCCAAAGCTCCAAGATCACGCCATTAATGGTGTATGAAGCTCTTGCAACTCCCCCTAGGCTCGTCCTCAAGCTTTTGGATGAAAAAGTTGGCTAGGGTTGAAGAGGATATCGAAATAAGAAGGAATCCATAATTTATTTTCGATTTCCACCATGAAATCAAGGAGAACGAAGGTCAAGGGCTTACCCACATGTTGGGGACGTTCTCCCTGCTCCTTCCTAGATCCTTGGTCGGTTTTGCAAGCAAGGGGAAGAAGAAAATCCGAAAAAGGCCTTGGTTTGGGCTTGGAAATGGCACTTTTATAAAGAAATTGATGAGAGAGAATATGCCTTATAAAAATCCAATTAATCCAAAAATTATGGCCACCTCTTCCCCCTCAACTCCATGGATACGATGCATATCCCTTTTCCTTTAATTCTCCTTCATTATCCTCAATTTAAAGAAAAGCAAATTAAGCACCTTAATGCTTATTATATTAATATCCCATATATGTGAGTGGAAATTACTTTTCTTTATAATAAGGTGAGTGGAATTTCACCTACTTAAGATATTTTCGTTCCTTATCTTGGCAAAGGAACGTCCATCCTTATTCAAAATCAACCCAAAACATTTTGGTTGAAAGCCCTTCCTTTATTTTTATTCATTTTTGCACTAAATTGAATTAGGGTTTCAATTAGGATTAAATCTTGGTTATTTTAATATCAAGATTCTCTCTCCTCCATCTTAATTCAAATGAGAAGTAACTCTCATTTTCTTTTCTCTACATGATTCCAAGAAACATTAGGGACTTTATTGAAGTGGTAATTTGCATATTGAACCCTAGATTTTGGGTAAATTGCACTTTTCACCAAAACTAGGTTTTAATGCACAACATTGCTTTACAAGCTTAATCTTGGTGCCCAAGCTTGTGGAAACCATACCACTACATCACATTCATTATTATGATGTCTTAACATCATAGGAACATCTTATAATGCAACATTTGCAAGTTAACCCCTCGACTTGGGTAATTTGCACTTTAGTCCAAAATAAGCAAACATTGCTTCAACATTGCTCAAACAGGACCAAAATTGAAACATAAGTTTCTTATGAGGCCTAATTACTTTTCCCAAGATAAGATTAAGAATCTACTCAACCTTATTAGACAAAACATCTAGGGTTAATTCATAACCCATGTCAGGGATGTTACAAATTATAAACCCCTAACAAGGATTTCGTCCTCGAAATCCCAGGAAAAGGAGGAACAGATTGTTCATTAATCATGCCCTCAAGTCTCCACATATCATCTTAATATCCTGGAGATATTATGAACTCTGTGATTCCACACAAAGCTCCTTTCATTAGTGCAACCTCATCAATGTTTATGCAGAGCATAAACCCCTAACATATGATGTCCATATCATTGAAAGGAAAAAGCATAAAAGAACATACATATATCATCACCTAAGAATATTATCAAAGGGGTAAAACATATATGTCTAACAAAGATTATTCATTCAACAATCCTTTATTTGTTTGGGAAAATTCACCGAGAAGTTTCACAAAGTATGTTCATTGAGTATGTTCACTAAGTATGTTCACAGAGTATGTTCACAAAGTATGTTCACAGAGTATGTTCACAAAGTATGTTCACAAAGTATGTTCACAGAGTATGTTCACAGAGTATGTTCACAGAGTATGTTCACTAAGTATGTTCACAAAGTATGTTCACAAAGTATGTTCACAGAGTATGTTCACAGAGTATGTTCACTGAGTATGTTCACTAAGTATGTTCACAAAGTATGTTCACAAAGGATGTTCACAGAGTATGTTCACAGAGTATGTTCACAAAGTATGTTCA
This sequence comes from Alisma plantago-aquatica, assembly GCA_963693085.1. Classification (NCBI taxonomy): domain Eukaryota; kingdom Viridiplantae; phylum Streptophyta; class Magnoliopsida; order Alismatales; family Alismataceae; genus Alisma; species Alisma plantago-aquatica. The sequence continues at coordinate 613,894,805 of OY856413.1, forward strand.
CTGAGTATGTTCACTGAGTATGTTCACTAAGTATGTTCACAGAGTATGTTCACAAAGTATGTTCACAGAGTATGTTCACAAAGTATGTTCACAAAGTATGTTCACAAAGTATGTTCACAGAGTATGTTCACAGAGTATGTTCACAGAGTATGTTCACTAAGTATGTTCACAAAGTATGTTCACAAAGTATGTTCACAGAGTATGTTCACAGAGTATGTTCACAGAGTATGTTCACTAAGTATGTTCACTAAGTATGTTCACAAAGTATGTTCACAAAGGATGTTCACAAAGTATGTTCACTAAGTATGTTTTTGAAAATATTCACTAAGGAAGTTCACTGAGTATGTTCACTAAGTATGTTTTTGAAAATATTCACTAAGGAAGTTCACTGAGTATGTTCACTAAGTATGTTTTTGAAAATATTCACTAAGGAAGTTCACTGAGTATATTGACTAAGTATGTTTTTGAAAATATTCACTAAGGAAGTTCACTGAGTATGTTCACTAAGTATGTTTTTGACAATATTCACTAAGGAAGTTCACTGAGTATGTTCACTAAGTATGTTGTTTGGGAAAATTCACCTAGCTCTTCCTATTTAATTTCATTATATTCTCTAGATTGTTTCAGAATGACTACTTGATCAGAGTAATCAAAAAGATAACAATCTAAGAGTTTCATACTTGCTTTATCTACAATAATCATATACCTGGCCAGGGTATACAAGTATTGTAAGATCAGGTAGTATGTACCTTGTTTACTATCATATTCCTCACTTTTCATACCATTATACATACATGATTTTCCATTCCTAGATTTCCTCCAGGCATCATTTTCTAAATCTCATCTTATGGCCCCTCCTTGAGCACTACCATCACAGATATACTGTTTGTCTAAACTCATGGCAGAGTCTACTTTCTTGCCATAAGTTAATCTTTTCCATATTTTCCCTTGTTCCAACATGACTATGTCATTCAGGAATCCTTTCAAAGTCCAAAGATTATGTATTAAGGACTGGTGACCTAGGTTGTAACACCAATATACAGTCTTCTTTATGCATCACTATTGCCCTGATTTGCCCAATAAGAGCATGATCCTAGGATTCTCTATCCTGATCAGGTCTTAATGGGGATTTTCAGGCACTCATTCTATTCTTGCATGATCCTTGCACCACTTCTTGGTGCAACAATATTGCCCTAAGCAATGTGTTCCTTGTGCTCTCCAATCATTTTAAAACTTTACCCTTTCTCTGTACAAGAAGAAATCATTATAGGGTATACTGGAGGACACTAACACAGACTCGATACCTTAGTCCTATGTCTCTGTAGACTCAGCGAACCTAGAGCTCTGATACCACTAAATTGTCATGACCGTCTCGCGAAAACATGATTAACTAATGCAGAAGCGTTCATCAAGCAGCGGATTAGCGAAAATCACTAAACATTAAAACTTTTTGCAAAGAGATCCACACATAGGAAATCTTTTCCAACAAATGCCATTGTATATCATATACATTCTGTTTCAAACGTACATATCTTGTACCATCTCTTTCCAGAGACTACATCATCAGCTGCCTTATAAACATATATGCAGGCAGCATACAAATCTCGAGGCATCAAGCCAAAACCTCAGACTGATATATCAAAAACACTGACTAAAAACTCCGAGGACCTGAGAGTACAGAGACGACACATAGGACTACTATCTATATGACTAGACAGACAATATCTCCACCTGAGATCTTATTGCTATCCCTACTGTTGCTGTTGCTGCTGCTCTTTCCCTGTTCTAGGGTTTCTGCTCTGCCTTTCATGCATACCTAAAATGTTTCCCACGGGGGTGAGACAATTGTAAATATCCCCAGCGAGAGATATAACTCTCCGCCAGAAACATTGTTATAGCAGATTATGAAATTAAACTGAGCAGGGGTTACTTTTACATTATTAGGCAGAATTATTCTTCATAGAACAGAATAAGAAAATCTCCATTTTCAATAAGAGCATTGCATCTACCCATGGTAGACTCATAGTTCATCCATCTACTTGTAATGAATACAACAGATATGAATAATCATCAATGAACTATAGATATATAATAGAAATGTAACATCAGCCAAGTTCTCTAGCATAACTTATTAACACAAATGCTACAAAGAAACATGATACTTGTTACCCAAGCATCACACATGGCTCACAAGGCCATTCATATCTTGTCACCTCTCACTAGGCAAAAACTTATTCACATGGATCACAACGCCATTCACATATTGTCACCTCTCACTAGGCAACAACTTATTCACATGGCTCACAAGGCCATTCACATCTTGTCACCTCTCACTAGGCAACAACTTATTCACATGGTTCATAAGGCCATTCACATCTTGTCACCTCTCACTAGGCAACAACTTATTCACATGGTTCATAAGGCCATTCACATCTTGTCACCTCTCACTAGGCAACAACTTATTCACATGGTTCATAAAATCCGTACACATTGTTACTTTTATTAAGCAACAACAACATCAACGCACAAAAAGCCAATCAACATTTATTATATAAATGTCACAACCCAAACTTGGCTATATTCATCATCTCATCATACCTGCATGGTTATTAGGCATGATAACAGTCATACAAGATATTCATCACATCATGTGATACAATAGTAACACCATCATTCCTTAACCAGGAATTAGGGTTCACTATCAAACATGGATTATCATTCCCCTTTCCCCAAATTAGGGTTAGGGTTCCCCATTTCTCATTAATTCAGACCCTCTTGAGTTAACCAACTTTATCTTGTATTAAGGTATTTGCCCTCTTAATACATTCCATCACAGAATACTCACCCTTAGCATATAATGCATAGGCCACACATTAGAATTGTCCAACTATATCACATGATATGGACTTATATTAGTTTAAGGCATAACTTTATTATAAAGTTGCCTATAAACAATCGCAATGATACGCCCTCAACTAGGGTTTCACAAGGATACACCCTCAACCAGGGTTCACAATGATACACCCTCCACTAGGGTTTCACAAGGTTACACCCTCAACCAGGGTTCACAGTGATACACCCTCCACTAGGGTTTCACAAGGATACACCCTCAACCAGAGTTTATAAGGATACACCCTCAACTAGGGTTTCACAAGGATACACCCTCAACCAGGGTTCATAAGGATACACCCTCAACTAGGGTTTCACAAGGATACACCCTCAACCAGGGTTCATAAGGATACACCCTCAACTAGGGTTTCACAAGGATACACCCTCAACCAGGGTTCATAAGGATACACCCTCAACTAGGGTTTCACAAGGATACACCCTCAACCAGGGTTCATAAGGATACACCCTCAACTAGGGTTTACTAATCATATATTGGATCCATGCATTTGTTATGCATTATTGATTAGTACCATTAAGGGTATCTCTCACCTAATTACATTAGGTTTCCAAAAAGGTTTGATCAATTAGACCTTCAATGACATGAGGTATCCAATTGAATTGGGGTTTTCAATGTTGATTCCTTCAATCATTGAATTCATGGAACCAATCATCAATTGGACCTATACTCATACTTCAATTGAGTTTAATAGGTCAACCTTAAACTGATTTGACCCTAAATTGACCCTCAATTGATCATCAATTGATCATCAATTAAGGTTTGATTCAATTGAATTAGGGTTTGGAATCGAAGATCCAACAACACTCATCAATGCAAGATTGGTTACTTTGAAACTATTAAACCATTATCCAAATTGGGTATGACCTGACCCCAAACGGTCTTGATGTCGTTTGGATGACCTCCAAACGGTCTTGAGACCGTTTTCCCATCATATAACTCAAATCCAAGCCATCCAATTAAGGTTTGGATCATTGAATTGATCACCAAATCAGCAATTGATTACACTTCAACTTAGTGACATTGGATCTTCAATTGCTTAACCATACTCAACCCTAGACCTCCAAACGGTCTTGGGTGACCCCCAAACGGTCTTGAGACCGTTTGGATGATCTACAAACGGTCTTGAGACCGTTTGGCCCATCCATCCTTTGGATTCTAGTGAAAATTCATCAAGGATTGGTCTATCGAGTTGATCAACAATTCAGCACTTAACTGCAATATGATCGGTACCTTTGGACCTTCAATTGACCAGATATACTTGACCCCAGACCTCCAAACGGTCTTGGGGTGACCCCCAAACGGTCTTGAGATCGTTTGGATGACCTCCAAATGGTCTTGAGACCGTTTGGGCTAATCAACCCAAAATCTCAAATTAACTCATTGTGATTTCAGCACTGATTTCAATTAGGGTTTGCCTAATTGAATAGCCTTCAACTCATGATTCCTTGGGAGTTAATCCCTCAAATTCGGTGAGCCATTATACCAAATCATTAGGAACAGTAATCCCAAACGGTCAACGCTTGGTCAACGCACTCAAACGGTCTTGAGACCGTTTACCCAAAAAGTTCAATTAAATCAGATTGAAAATCAGCACTTAATCCAATTAGGTTTCCCTAATTGATTAGGCTTCCACTCACAATTCCTTTGGAGTTAATCCCTAAAATTTGGAGGGTTATTAATAAAAATAATTATGAACAGGAATCTCAAACGGTCAATGCTTGGTCAACCATCTCAAACGGTCTTGAAACCGTTTTCTCAACCAGGTCAAGTTAATCAGGTTGAAAATCAGCACATAATTCAATTCGATTGCCTAATTGATTGGCCTTCAACTCTCGATTCCTTTGGAGTTAATCCCTCAAATTTGTAGGGTTATCAGCCTACATAATTAGGAACAAAATTCCCAAACGGTAAACGCTTGGTCAACCATCTCAAATGGTCTTGAAACCGTTTGCTCCCAAACGGTTTCAAACCGTTTGCTCCCAAACGGTTTCAAACCGTTTGCCCTTAAACGGTTTGCTGAAACCGCATAGCCAATCAAATTAAAACGATTTGGAGTAGCTATGAAAACGGTTTTGCTTGGTAATTTTCTTTGGATAAGCAACTAGGATGATGTCATCATCCCCTTCCTTCGAACAACCAAGAATAGAAACCGTTCTTGATGGAAATTGCAGCAAAGAAACAAGAGTGTATCAAATTGAAGAAATCAATCAACAAGGCATAGAGAATTGATGCAATAGCAATGTTTAAGGGTTTGAGTTATAAAACCCGCCTCCAATTGAGCTCTAAAGCTCCAAGCTCACGCCATTAATGGTGTATGAAGCTCTTACAACTCCCCCTAGGCTCGTCCTCAAGCTTTTGGATGAAAAAGTTGGCTAGGGTTGAAGATGAGATCGAAATAAGAAGGAATCCATAATTTATTTTCGATTTCCACCATGAAATCAAAGAGAACGAAGGTCAAGGGCTTACCCACAGGTTGGGGACGTGATTCCTTCTCCTCCCTAGATCCTTGGTCGGCTTTGCAAGCAAGGGGAAGAAGAAAATCCGAAAAAGGCCTTGGTTTGGGCTTGGAAATGGCACTTTTATAAAGAAATTCTTGAGAGAGAATATGCCTTATAAAAATCCAATTAATCCAAAACTTATGGCCGCCTCTTCCCCCTCAACTCCATGGATACGAGGCATATCCCTTTTCCTTTAATTCTCCTTCATTATCCTCAATTTAAAGAAAAGCAAATTAAGCACCTTAATGCTTATTATATTAATATCCCATATGTGAGTGGAAATTACTTTTCTTTATAATAAGGTGAGTGGAATTTCACCTACTTAAGATATTTTCGTTCCTTATCTTGGCAAAGGAACGTACATCCTTATTCAAAATCAACCCAAAACATTTTGGTTGAAAGCCCTTCCTTTATTTTTATTCATTTTTGCACTAAATTGAATTAGGGTTTCAATTAGGATTAAATCTTGATTATTTTAATATCAAGATTCTCTCTCCTCCATCTTAATTCAAATGAGAAGTAACTCTCATTTTCTTTGCTCTACATGATGCCAAGAAACATTAGGGACTTTATTGAAGTGGTAATTTGCATATTGAACCCTAGATTTTGGGTAAATTGCACTTTTCACCAAAACTAGGTTTTAATGCACAACATTGCTTTACAAGCTTAATCTTGGTGCCCAAGCTTGTGGAAACCATACCACTACATCACATTCATTATTATGATGTCTTAACATCAGAGGAACATCTTATCATGCAACATTTGCAAGTTAACCCCTCGACTTGGGTAATTTTCACTTTAGTCCAAAATAAGCAAACATTGCTTCAACATTGCTCAAACAGGACCAAAATTGAAACATAGGTTTCTTATGAGGCCTAATTACTTTTCCCAAGATAAGATTAAGAATCTACTCAACCTTATTAGACAAAACATCTAGGGTTAATTCATAACCCAGGTCAGGGATGTTACACTTACCTACAGGTTGGGGCACGTACTCCTGTTGCTACTTAGCTCCTTTGTGTTCAACCAAAGCAAGGAAAGAAAGAAGGGTCGAACAAGCCTTTCATTTGAGTTGAAAATGAGATGTTTATAAGGGAATTTCAATGAGAGAGAAAGTGATATAAAAATCCTTTTAACTCCCAAAATTGGTGCCACATACTCCCCTCCATCCCTTGCATACGAAGACATCCACCCCACCTTGTAATTCCTCTTCATTATCCATGAATTAAAAAAAAAGCAAATTAAGCACCTTAACCATTATAATAATAATATCCAAACTTGAGTGGATATTACTTTTTAGTTAACTAATGTGAGTGGGCTCTCCACTCACTTAGATATTTCGTTGCCTTTGCATGGCACAAGGACGTACACTCTTATACAATTTAAACCCTTTAATTTTTGGTTGAAGGGTACTTGCATTAATATATTTATTTTTTGCATTAAATGGAATTAGGGTTTCAATTATGCCTAAATCTTGATTATTTTAATATCAAGATTCTCTCTCCTCCAAAGAGATTCAAATGAGACACCCCTCTGATTTTCTTGTCTCTAATTAATACCAAGAAACATTAGGGACTCTCTAGAAGTGGTATTTTGCATATTGAACCCTAGGTTTTGGGTAAATTGCACATTACACCAAAACTAGGTTTTAATGTACAAACATTGCTTAATTAGCTCTTTCTTGGTGCTCAGGATACCACAAGCCATACCTCTGCATCATTCTCATTCTTATGATGCTTCAACACTTTAGGAACATTTTATCATGTAAAATTTTCAAGTTAACCCCTCAACTTGGATAATTTGCACTTTAGTCCAAAACAAGTAAAACATTGTTTCAACATTATTCAAATAGGACCAAAATTGAAACATAAGTTCCTCTTGAGTCTTAATTACTTTTCAAAATATAAGAGAAAGCATATAATTATCTTTATTAAACAAAACATCTAGGGTTACAGCATATCCCAGGTCAGGGATGTTACAATGAGATCATACGGATGTTAAGAGTATACATTCTTGTTTAGTCCCTAGTCGGTTGTTATTGTGGAAATAACCATAGACATCAATAACACTAAAGATCATATTGTGTTTTGGGTTGATGATAGAATCTCATTAGTCATGATATAGTGATATCAAACCAAGCACATATGTACTTGTTAGAGAACAAGTGTATCAGACAGACCCACCGTGAGAGTGACACATGGAACCATGATTTGGTAGTCACAGTCAGCTCTCACAGTGATGGTGGTGAATGTGATTCTTTGACATGAAATCACTACACTCAACACATGTAGTTGGGTACACTTTGACACCATCAAACGTAGTCTTGAAACATGGGTTGTTATAAAGGTGATAATTGGGTGACTTTGACACATGGGGCTTTTGAGCGGTGAGTGATAGATATGGAATTTGTCCCTCCTAAGGGATTTTGATGTCCATTGCCACTTGATGAGTAGGATTGAGAAAGGCATGCACATGCATGTGTGAATCAATATGTGATATTGATGTCACACACATCTCACCCAGTCTACTCTGAGATCAAGGAAATGGATGAACGTTGAAAGGATGACTGTACCATGCTTTGAGTTCATTCAGGACATTAGTGACAAAGGAATTATACATTCACTATAACACCATTCACAGATTGTAGGATTGAAATTTGTTCTCCAACTTTCTATTTCACTTGGGTAGCACTGATGTGCGACTAGGCACCACTCTTTGCTTGTGAAGTCATAAGTGTTATGGACTTTCACTGCCAATGTGAAATGGACATCCAGGGTCACACATAAAGGATTTAACCTGGAAGAGGAGTTTGTCCACAAATGATGTTTAGATTGATTACTAAAGGAGTTTAGTAGTTCAATTAAATACCCAATCGATTGATAGCTCAAAATCATAGTATTCAAGGTGTTGGATCAAATGATTAGAGTATCAGATTGATTGAAACTGCGATTGACTGACCTGCTGCCCCAACCAATCGGCTCATAGAGATGAACCGATCGGCTCAGGATGGTGAGCTGAGCAACTCATGTCATGAACCGATCAGTTCACTTAGTTGAACTGGTCAGCTGACCAACCCAGTTCGTTTCACTTGTCATATTTGATTTGGACAAGGACTAATATGTGATTAGTTGGAAACAAACAAGGAAAGTCAATTCAAGTAGGACCAAGAGCATGAACCGATCGGCTCAGATGCCCCAAATGATCGGTTTAGGTGTGAACCGATCGGCCGAGGTCACCAACCGACCGTTTCAGGGTTGAAACGACCGGTTCAACCGGCGCAATTTGTCTGATTTTTTGGAAAATCTCGATCCCTTCTACTCCTGCTTTAGTCATGTATTGCCTGGGGTAGAGAACCTTGTCCCATGACCCTCCTATATATATAGGGGTATTGGGGGCTTCTCAAAGTACAAATCAGAACACCAGTTGCTCTACAAAGTTGTCATTCTCTCTGGTTGTGGTAACCAGGAGAGCCCGAGCAAGTGCTACCCGATAAGGGAGACACATCCAGGGAAAGACAATTGTAGAAAGGCAACTAGTTGCAGGAGAGTGTGTCGGCGACTAGTACGCTGACAGGAGGGTGCGACTCCTTCCAATTCCTTGTGGGACAAGGAGATCGGAGTTCCAGGTGGTCCGTGTGGACTACTACAGAGGTGGGAGACTTCTGCCGCTTGGAGGACAACTGTCAATCCCGACAGTCCCGGTGAGACCAGGAGCTACACATACACCGTCCAATACCAGAGGTGAAGACCGCGCAAGCCATGAGGTAACATCGCTGAGCAAGCCTCAGGACAAGGTATGCCTCTACAAACCATCATTACTATTGTATAGACGTTGACACGATTCCTTCATTCTAGGTTATGAGGAGAGATTTTTTTTTTGTTTCCACTGCCTTCTTTATCTCCCCTAAAACCTAAAAGTGGAATGCATCTATGACACATGAAACCTACATGTTTATAGTTTCATTTTGATTCAGCCAATTGGGTATCTTTTAGCATCAATCAAGTTACAACATACAAATCCAAAACAAACTCTACGAGATAAGGAAATAGTGCAACTCCAAACGATATAAAATGTATAAGGGGTGAACTAGTCTCATCATCACCACATGATGCGTGTGGCACTTGCATTCCAAAGGCCATCAACAATGTCACATCATTGGGGAATATCAATCCCTCAGTAATATCATTAGAGGATATCACCTCACAATAGGCATCAAGCCTTCACCAGGTCATAATACCCAATCACATGAATCCTGCATGTGCACCATCACATTATGCCTCAACAATTTGCATAGTCACCATATTGTATAGTATAGCATTCACATAGCTATGCCATTCAAGTACACATCAATTGCAAGGTTAGGGGTTTATAATCAGGAGAGAGAAAAACAACATAATATGATAATCACTTGAAGAGAGAAAAGCAAACACATCACATGGCCCAACATTAGGGTTATGGCTCTGTACATAGCCGAATAGGGTTTTACAACTTTATTCAACCACCAAACCCTAGGCATACCACCTCCCACTTTATTGGAGCATATTAGGATTAAGGAACATGATTAGGGTTAATTAAGCAATCATCCAAACAACACTATACACGGGCAATTACTTTCTTACTCATACAGACGTGTTGATTATAGGATCATGTATATGCCTCGACCACCCATCACATAGGCGTCTCGACAACTCATGAACTAGGCGTATCGACCACTCATGAACTAGTGTATCGACCACCCTTCATACAAGGTGTCTTGACCACAACAACTATGTGTCTCAACTGCAACAACATCACACGTCTCTACCACCACACACAAAACATGTCTCGATCCCTCGTGGGTTAGGGTTTCGGCCCCAAAGAAAAGCATGTCTTAACCTAAAAAAAGGACATGTCTCAACCTCAAACAAGGACATATCTCAACCTCAAACAAGGATCTGTCTCAAATGAAACAAGAGCAAGAACCACGCCAAAGCATATCTCTCAATCGAAACTATTACACTTGTCTCCACCCAAAGCAGGAGCAACATCTCGACCAAACACCATGCATCAAAGTGTCTCGACCTAGGTGGAAAACATGGTGTATCAAACACTAAGGTCATACTACCACCAAGGTAAATAACCATCATAAAAAAAATTATGAACCTCGACCAAAATAGAAGGTAACAACAAAGAAAACCACCATCATCAAGGGGGGGGGGAACTTTGCACAAAATTGATCACCAAAAACCCTAAAACGTATGCCATGAAATCACCATGAAAGAACCTCATGCAAGAGAGATAAACCCACATTTAACACATCTAATACATTACCTAATCTCCAACATACATCAAGGTGCACACACATCATGCATGTGATAAAAACCAAGGATAAAAGATAGGATGAAAACCACCAATACACATTCATCTCTAAAACCGAGTATCTTACATTAGGGTTTCGAATCCCAAGCAAATGAAGCATGTTAACCACCATCATTCAAGCTCTAGATCGTGATATCATATACTATCACCTACTAGCCTCTTAGAGAATCATTTTAGAGATAGAAACAACAACATGTATGCAAAGAAAAGTGTTACAATAGAGAGGGTAGAGTGTTATATCACCCGCCTTAATGAAGATCAACTCTAAGGATCACAACCTCCAAGCAAACAATCACCAAGGGAGGATGAAGCTCCAATAAAGGATCCACTTTTAGCTACAAGATCACCTCAAGAATAAGAAGGTACCAAGATCAAATGTTGCTCAAGAAAAGAGGGTAGAGCCCTAGGCTAAACTAAAAGAAGAAAGGAGAAAGAGAGAAGGAAAATTCCTCACACTTGGGTACCACCTTGTCAAAACATGGTCTATGACCCTTGTGAGGAGGAGGTTCTCTCCAAAACGACCACCATGGATGATCCATGGTCTAGGTCTAAGAAAAGAGGAGAATATGGGGCAGGATATCCAAGAAAATGTCATAAAAGAAAGATATACACTTAGCAAGGTTGAAGATGTGCAAGAGTCACCACATGCAAGGGATCTCGATCACCAAGAGCTCCAAGATCAGTCCTCATAGCTCATCAAGGCTCCAAGGATGAGAAAGATAGGGTGAGGAAGGAAGAGGGCTGAAAGGTTCATTTGCATGGAGAGAAAATGGGCTATATACCAAAGGAGGAGGGAGGTAGGGTGAGGGGTGATGTATCAACACCTAAAGACACCAAAGAGACACTCATCCACCCAAGAAACACACATGCAACCACTTAAACCATGTATGTACGAGATGTTGATACAATCAATGTTGGGTCTCAACCACTTATGTCCCCAACATGTTGGTTTCAGCTGTAACACCTCAAGGGGGTCGAAACAAAAGCAACACATACATCCTAGTCGAGACAAAAGGGTCACCAAGACACCAAGGTCGAAACATATCACCAAAGAGCAACTGTCTTGACCCAAAACACTCCAAGATCATCATGATCAAGACAAAACATTCCAAGGGAGGTGTCTCAGTCGAGACACTCACAAAACACACCACATGGTCGAGACACTCCAACCAAGCAGACATGGTCGAGAAACTCAAAACCATAATCACCTCTAAAGGTGTCACCACTCATCCAAGGCTCAACTAAAGCACCCCAAAGCATCACTCTCTCTCTCTCTCTCATGATGCCATGGAAGGGAAGGTACACACTAGGTGTGGCAAATTGCAAGATAACTCTCACATCATTTGACCCAAAACAAGCACATAAAGCACAAACACCATCCAAACAAGCTCAAACTGGAGACTTAAGCTTTCCACAAGCTCTAAAATAATCTCAAATGATCATAGCAAAGTTTTAAGCACTTGATAAAGCAAAACAAACAAGGTTAGTCCAAAATACAGGTCAAGGGTCTTACAGTGTTAATTCTTCCCCGCTCATTACAAGTTCGTCAAAATTGTTTTCTTTGGGTTTATTTTTATTTCGATTTATCTATCTGGCTCAAATGACAACTCAATTTTACACAATGACTTCAATTAGTTATCGTGTTTTTCCTCATTTTCCATTTGAAATATGGTGGCTACTTCGAGCACTTATCTTTCATTTTCCATGCGACGGTTGAATACAATTTCACTACCAAGATAATATGATTTTCTCTACATCTCTATCCTTTTTTGGACAGGGTGTGACAGTACTGCTATCCCTATATTTGAACACAACCCATTGGATATTATTTGTTGAATAGCTAGGAGACAAAACAATTTGAACAACATAAAGATTCTATTTCTTATAAGATGAACGTTGGACAAATTATTTGTGCCAATACCGTTACGATGCATGTGCTATAAAAATGGTGATCAAAATCCTCACTATTAATAAAACCTCGACGACCTTTTCTCATGTAGTTATGATATTTCGTGTTTCTGGCTCTTAATATCGTGATGACTATCGTTGTATTATATAATTATAGTTAAAAAATTCTTATATTCATGCTAAGGACGAATCCACTGATTGGAAAGTAGCAAAGTCAAGCGGCAAGTATGAATCTTATACGCCAACTACAAAATGACAAAATTCGTACACCTCAAAGATCATGAAAGTCTAAACAGAAGAAAATAACTAAACATCATGTCGTCTAAATTGTGCATAACAATTCGATACATATTATTCTTTTTTAGGAACACCGTATCAAACATGACATCTATAACATCTAAACAACAATGAAATGTGTGTCTGTCAAATTATTTTTGGTAACGTATGTCCCAAGTGCTTTCATCGTATATATTACATTACTATTCTAATTGGATTGCGACTCATCGGCTAATAACACACGCTCTTTGCTAGTGTTGTTTATAATGTAACGTACACACCATCTAGCCCGCTTTGTCTATTTTTCTTGTAACGTACACACTCCACCTAAAGGGGTTTCAAAATAAAATTTCCCTTGCGTCACCTTCCATGTCACAAGAGACAAGCGGGTTCGTTCCTCCGCAAGGAAAATTCTCCCTGCCGAACGGAGCTACCGTCCGGCCTTCCGTTCCCAACTCCACCTATCCCGCCTCGGGACATAGGCGGCTATAAGCAGCAGGGTAGTGCAGTCTATATTCCTCGCTTCTCTATTCTTCCCTCTTCTGGTCGCCACTAACGTCAACTGGATTCCCTTCTCGCCAGCAACCGGGACGACGGCTGACGGGCTGAGGACGTCAGCTGCCTAGAAAGCTGAGGTCTCCGTGAAGAGTTATCCGGGGAGCATAACCAGGTCTTTGCAGGCGGCACCTACGACGTGTGGTGCTCGCAAAGGTCCTTACAACAGGAAATTCTGATTGTTTCCTCCCACATTCAGGTAACCTAGTCAGATTCCACTAGTTACTAGGTAAATGATATTGAAAATCAACCACAGCCTTCCCGTTACCGACCTTGAACTTTTGGTTTGCAATGATTAATGATAACCTTCTTTCACTCATATATAAATAGTTGATACGCCATTTCTGCTCAACTTTCCTTATGTTTTGTTTGTTCTAGATTTTGTTTTAATAATAATCGGCCACGTGGCATCCTATTCATCTGTCTCGTTCATTTGAAAATCATTGCTGTAATTCACAACAGTTCACTCATTGAAGGGTCGTGGCTTGATATTACTCTGCAGGCTTTCATCATCTCGTTGATGAAAATTTTCGTTGCTGCCTGGAGTAGAAGCGATCTTTTAGGCAGTCCTTTTTTCCCGAATTTTTTTTTATTCATTGACGATAAGCCTTCGAAAAGATTTCAGTGATATATGAGTAAAAGAAAGTAGTGATTAACATTAAAATTACTGACACAAAATACCTCTTAAAAAAAAAATAAGATCAAGGAAAAAATATATCAATGTTTCTGAAGGACACAACCTTCCATGAGGGTGCCTATAGATTGTGCACAACTTCACCTGGGAAGAGATATAATACAAGAGCTCAGGAAAAAAAAAACTTAGAAATATTAAAACTCTCGCAGGCAAACACTCAAACCTCACCATAAAAGGGGGAGAAACTATCTTTTTTGGATAATCCGAGCTCTTGTATATGTAGAGTATGTGTAATAAAAGACGACTGCCTGTTGTATTGATAAGAGGCAACCCTGATCCTATATATAGGCATAGTAACAAAAGTCTCCGAATTTTACGAAAAATCAGCGATTTTTTCTGATTTTATAGGCTCCCGAATATTCAACACGATTAATACGCCAGTTGCCGATTTTTCACGACTTTTCACGATTTATCCCGCTTTTTCGCGGTTTTTACGATTTTTCACAATTCTTCATGACTTTTCACGATTTTTCTTTTTTAAGTTGTTTTCTCTTTTTTTACCAAACCATGTATACAAAATCGTCATTTACACTAAACTTCCAACCCTCCACTCTCCCCACAGTCCATTGTTATTGCTCAATTATTCTTTAATTCTTTTTCCTATTTTTTTCACTCAATAAGACTGTATGTCTTGTGACCTTAGTAGTTACATGTATCCGATATGTATGTATCTATATACAAACATACATGTAGATATACATATATATGTATATATATGTCAATATACGACCGAATTATTCTTGATTATTTCCGAATAGTTGACCGAACTTTGACCGAAATTTATCGATCTTTTCATGAATTTTCCCGATTTTTTCCGAATTCCGATTTTTCCCGCTAGCCGAAAAGTTGCCGAATCACGAATTTGTTACTATGTATATAGGAAATCAGGGAAGTGTACAAACTCAAACTTAACCCTAATGGGCCAAGACAGACTTGGGTCCATATTACAAAGACAATAACATAAATAAATAGACTTTCTAATAGTAACTACAGATCCTCGTCGGTCTTTGTGCGTTACGATCGTGAAGCTTAATGGATCAAACTGTCATCTTCGGTTTGTGTCTTTTAAACTCTATGTAAAAGCCCAAGGGATTATTTCCATATCTCTTCTGCTCCTTAGACCCAACCTGATGCCCTTGGCTGATGAAAAAGCCAAACAAACCTACCTCAATGGACTAAAGATGACTTGGGTGTCATGACTTGGATGCGAACAATGGTGAACCAAAGACCAGTCAGTCTCTCCTCTGCCTTCAGAATGCCAAACCATGTGAGATCAACTGTCCCATGTGTACTCTCACTAGCAGAATTTGAAGGTCTTCAAGGTCTTCAAGCACCTGACCAAAAAGGAGTATTTGAATGATGGATCCGTCGAAGACTACTACAACTAATGCTCGGCCCTCTGGGATGAATACGAAGTCTATCATCTCCTCTCTCCTGATATCAAAGAAGTTCAACGACAACACAATGAACTTCAGATAGTCCAGTTCTTTGCTGGACTTCCTCATTCTTTCTCTGGTGTTGTAGACCAAATCTTATCCAGTGACCCATGCCTACACTAAGGGATGTTCTCAAGCGCGCGCGCCTTCCATCTGTCTTCCCTACATGCTGCTTCTTCTGATCACTCGATTTTTGCGCTCCGCTCCAATGAGTCTAGTAAAGGACATGGACGTGGCCGCGATCACAATCATAGTGATCGTTCTTCTGGTGCTTCATAAGAAAAAAGAAATTCGTTCTTAAAATCTATTTGATATTGTTCATGCTGATATCAGGGGACCTTGCTATGTTATTAGCATGTATGGGTTTCTTTATCTTATGACTTTTATTGATGACTGTTCTCAGGAAACTTGACTATTTTTGTTAAAGGATCACAACAATATTTTAGAAATTATTACCACTTTCTTCGTTGAAATCAAAACCCAATTCAATAAAACACTTAAAGTTTTTAGAACTAATAATGCATTAGAATTCATGCAAAAATCAATTGATCTGTTTTGTATAGCTCACGGTACCATTGATCGGATTTCCTGCTCTTACACCACTACAAAATGGTGTGACAGAAAGGAAAAATTGCCACCTTCTAGAAGTAGCTCGCAATATTCTTGTTCACTATCATGTTCTTAACAGTTTTGGCCGGAAGCTGTATCTATTGTGTGCTACTTTATGCGCATGCCCTCTTTTGTTCAGAAAAATCAAGTTCCTTTCACTCTTTAATATCCCGATTCACCTCTTTTTTTAGTACCTCCGTACATCTTTGGCAACACTTGTTTTGTTAAGACTCTTTGCCCCGGGATATCTAAACTTGACCTTCGCTCCACTGTATTTTTTTGGGATATTCTAGAACTCAAAAAGGATATCAATGTTATGATCCGGTCAAAAGACTGTGGTTTGTTAGTGCGAATGTAGTCGTTTTTTGAACACATGCCGTACTACTCTGAAAAGGGGTCTGCTTTATCTAGTGATATGTTGGATCCCACTTTGCTACCTCAAGTCGTGGAAAATGATCTCACTGAAGTAACTGAAGCTCTTGCTCCTCTAAAAGTTTGCAAGAGAAGACTCAAGGTTACAATTCTTTCCATGGCCCCTCAACAACCAACTCTTCCTTCGTTGATCCCAACGCATCCCAGGTAATTTCTGACCTACATCTTCCCATTAGTCAAAGGAAATGTATTCGTTCCTACACTCAACATCCAATTAGTAATTTCTGCTCTACCACTAATCTTGGTGCTGCTTAGCCTGTTGTTGCTGATATCTCTATTGTTTCCATACCCAAGACTTCTATGCGGGCTCTGAAACATCCTACAAGGCGTCAAGCTATGAAAGTTAAAATGACTGCTCGTTGCGATCGCAAGACTTGGGATCTAGTCGATCGCCCTCAAGACTTCCCTACAGTTGGACGTCGATGGATATTCACTGTTAAATGCTGACCAGATCGTTCGATTGAATGGCTGAAGGCACGACTAGTAGCAAAAGGTTAAACCTATGGGGTAGATTATCTTGAGACATTTTCTCCTGTTACCAACCTGAACTCTGTATGGGTGCTTATATATGTTGTTGTGAACAATGATTGGCTTCTTTTTCAAAGTTGATGTTAAAAACACTCTTCTATATGGTGACTTACATGAGGAAATCTACATGGAGCAACTACCTAAAATTGTTGCTTAGGGGGAGTGTTCTAAAGTCTGCAAACTTAGGAAAGTGATTTATGGCCTAAAATAAAGCCTACAAGCTTGGTTTGATAAATTGAGCTAGATTCTTCATAAGTTTAATTTTTGATGCTCACATTCTAATCACTCTATTTTTATATGAAAGACCAATTCTGGGCTTGTTATTCTTATTGTATATGTAGATGACATAATTCATTCTGGTAGTGATATAAATAGTATTCAAGCTACTAAAAGCTATCTAGAACAACATTTTATTACAAAAGATCTACGAAAACTCAGATACTTTTTGGGGATTGAAGTTTCCCGATCTGGCGTCTGCTTTTCACAACGTAAATATGTTCTAGACCTTCTTAAAGAAACATGCATGCTTGGTACTAAACTTACTAGCACCCAACTAGATCCCAATACAAATTGGGATGATGAAACATCTCCATCCTATCTTGATAACCACCAATACATAAGATTGGTTGGTAAGCTTATTTACCTTACTGTCACTAGGGCTGACATTATATCTGCTGTTTGACTTGTTTGTAGGTACTTGGATAAATCTCGACAATGTCACTGGGATGTCATTTGTCATATCCTTAAGTATCTGAAAAATTCTCTAGGAAAAGGATTTTTGTATCGCAGGCATGGACACTACAAACTCATTGGATATTCTAACTCTGATTATGTTGGTAGTAGATGTGATAGAAAATCTACTTCTGGCCATTGAACCTTTGTTGGAGGTAATCTGGTTACATGGCGCAGTAATAGGCAGACTGTGGTAGCTCGTCTAGCGCTGAATCAGACTATAGAGCCATGGTTCATACATCTTGTGAATTAATGCGGGTCCAAGGACTTCTCAAGGAATTTGATATCTATGATCCAAATCCTATCCCCATGTACTGTGACAATAAAGCCTCAGCTTGAGGGGGGGATTAGTATATATGCTTTATGCTTTATGTTATATGTTTTATTATGTGCTTTAGACTTGTCTTGTCTTGTCTTTAGCTTTTCTTTTATCCCATATTGCCAATTCTATTTCTCTCTCACTCTCGTCCTCTATAAGAGAGTGCCTTGTATTTGTTTTAGACACATCTAATAAAGGGTTTTCTTATTCTATAGATGTCATATGCAAAATTTTAATTCGCTAGAAATTTAGACAAATTAACAAAATGAAAAAAACTGCAAATAAAAATCTTTAGAAAACTAAATCACGTCTTACTACTTCAGTTTAGCTTTAACGTTTTTGTTGATGCAGTTCTGAAGGTAAAACAACCTAACTACTATTGACATGGCACACCTATGTATATGTATTTGGTTGGCATCCCATTACCTAATCACACAATATGAGACTAAGCTACATATACAAAAAATTAGTGATAAATACTTAATTACACATACTCTAACACTAATCCCTCAAGATGGTGCATATATATATCATAATCACCAAGCTCGTTTAAAGGATTTGAAATCACATCCATTAAGCGACCTGGTGCATAAATGTGCCACCTATTCCTGTAACAAAGCAAGTACAAGTTTGATCTGTTGATCTTGATTTTGTCACAAATATAATGAGACTTAACTTTATATTTTTTGTTCATTCATGGAAGATTGGATTTGAAGCCAGGAAGCACAAACACTTCTAGCCAGCGCCCGTGTCCGTGTCGGACATGTTTTGGACACGGACGCTTCCCAGACACGGCCCAAAATGTTTTGGACACGGCTAGGATGTATCCAGTTCATTTTGGCCTTTTTCCGCACCCCGGACACAGCTGGACACTGCCCAGACACTTCTTGGACACATCACTGCAGCTGCAATAGCCTATTTCGAAGTGCAAATGTTGAATATACAGCTATTGTTTGTCTTATTATTGAGAAATGTAACATACAGCTGAGATCTAATCAAAGTACAAACGGATCTGCTGAATCAGAATTAATTAATCAAATTATAGTCTAATAAGTTGGTTGAATGAGTAATACGAACTCATATATATATATATATTATGTAATATACTACAGTTACAAAAAAGCACACGTTTAGTTTTCTATTTCATATTGTTTTTACTACACATATGGAGACACACATTTATATGCATATAAGATTATACATGTATAGCATGTCAATATCTGTGTCTGTGTCTAAAAATGTGTCTGTGCTTCCTTGATTTGAAGTTAGGAAGCACAGACACGGACACAGACACAGATACGGACACGAACATGGACACGGACACGGGACACGACAATTTTTAATGTAGGATATGGACACGGGACCGGACACGGCAAATTGTTTTTTCCACATATATATATGTATACATTATTAATGTATAAACACATTCTATTATAGAAATTTAATTGTGGAGTTTGCATTTCATTTACTTAAAAAGGCATACAATCATCCATCAAACACATTCATCCAAATAGGAAAAACCCATCAGATACAACAAGCATGGCCCAGTGATATTTATAAATTCAGATACAACAAGCATGGCCTAGTGATATTTATAAATTTATGTAAACGCATTCATGTCCATGCTTCCAATCAATTAAAGCAAATTGTCAATTTAAATCATAACGCAATGACTTTTGAACAGTAGATAAACAATAATTAGACCAATTCAACAATAAAGAAATCCAACTCAGAATGATGTATGATTAAATACAGTAAATACTACAAATTTGTATAACATAACTGAACCAACATCAGCAATTATTGTTAACATTATAACAAAACAGAAGAAAAAGATTTATTAGAAAAATTGGGCATAGATTGATAGAGGGGTAGGATTACAGTAAGAAAACAACGAAAAGTTGGAGTGAAATTGAGGAGAAGGGGAGCAAATATCGGTGGGAAACAGGGACGGGTTTAGTCTTTTTTCCTAACATAACTGGACCTGGATGTGGCTGGGCTGGGTCAGCCGTGTCCCAACCGCGTCCTAGCCATGTCCAAGCCAAAAACTCTTCAAAAAAAAGTTGGATACTCCGGGGCCGTGTCCACGACGTGTCCAGTCGTGTCCACGGCGTGTCCGCGTCCGACACGCGGCAGACACGGCCACGACACCTCCCGGGAAGTGTCCGTGCTATCTAGATTTGAAGCAATGTGGACAACCCTTGATTGTCATGTTGTAATTCCATAGCCTCTGATTGATAGTATCCAAGTTCTGATAGCATGTTCGTATGCGTAAGAGATCACTGGTTGCTTGCGTCGTGGCTTAATATTCAGATTTACCAGTAGAGTAAGCCATCACTCTTTGATTTTTTTCTTTTTTGAGTGACAAAATTACTTATTTACCTCTCATTAACCTTAATAGATCGATGATTGGTCATAAAATCACCCAATTCACATTAAAATTATTTCACTTTGAGGTGCCCGTGATTAGAATACAATATCCCTTTCCCTGCCATCCTTTTTAGATATCTAGGATATGACTACCTCCATGTGTCCAACACATGGTTCTTCCATGAATTGACTAACTACAGCGGTAGCAAATGATATACTAGGACGAGTATATAGGAGATAATTAAGTTTTCCAACCAACCTTCTATACCTCCATTGATCTTCGAGTGCCTCGCCCTATTCTATGTATAGCTGAGCTGTAGGTCCATTGGAGTGTCTGCACGTTTCTCCCCTATCGTGTCTATTTCTTCAAGAAGATCAAGAGTGTATTTACATTGCAATGTGAGAATTCCATCTTTGGGATTTGGATACCTCATACCCACAAAGTTTCGGGTGCCCCAAGTCCTTAGTTTGGAGTTTGCTTTGAGACAGGGTTGTTAGACTCGAACCGGTGAGGGCTCTGGTTCACAGTTTACTGGTTCAACCGGTGGTCTGATCGGTTCAACCGGTGACGTCAACATGACATCACTAATAGTTTAAAAATATATAAATGTCTTTGATACTCATGGAAAATATCCCTGCAAAAGTTATGAAACATGAATAATAGCACAACTGCTCACAATAACTTGATAAATAGACCAAATAACAAATATTATTCTGTTCGTGGACTTTTGTATACAAACATTTATATTGTATTCAATATTGATTAATAAAAACTAGCAACAAAAATACATTTACTTGTAAAGTGAGAGAACCGACCGGTTGGGCTAAAACCGGACCGATTCGCCAGTTCACCGGTTCCACCGGTCGGTTCACCAGTTTGATGCTGGTCAGACTTCATGTCCGGCTTTGGGAGAGAACTAACCCGGTAGAGTGACCGGTTCCCGGTTCAATCGGCCGGTCTGGTTCGGTTTTGATAACCATGCTTTGAGGAAACTACTCGAGTTGTATGATAACCTACTGGTTATCTCTAGTAATGACAATATCGTCAACATGGGAGAAAACTATAAGTAAAATGACTCTTGAGAACCATAGTTGTCAAGGTTGCAAGGCAAAGAAGGCACTAGACTTGAGCACCTTGATGCCTAGGCGTCCTTAAAAAAATATATTCCGTATATTTTCCTATATATACATATTTGTCATGATTTTATGAATATCTCCTCTAGTGTTTTAACAAGCGGTATGCGTGGTACGTTCAGAGAGAGCATTGAATTGGATATATGGGGTATGCGGGAGTATATGTAGTTTTGGATTTTTTTGTATTTAATGGTTACATATGTAAATATACATTAATCATACAAATACCTATTTAATTTGTACAATTGTATATTTTTTGTTGAACAATAATGTATTCGTAAAGTTTCATGAAAAGTACGACACCATCTAGAATGCATTTTTTTAATCTAGATATATATCGGTAAAAGTTCGGTCAACTATTCAGAAATAATCGAGAATAAGTCGGCTATATGTATACTTATATATACACATATATACATATATGTACATACATACATACATACATATATATATATATATATATATATATATACATACTAGTGAAAATACACGTGCATGTGCACGTCCAATGATAAAAGATGTATAATATATATTAAGTACATTTAAAATAGTACAACATAAAATATGCATAGTTTGTATTAAATATATTAAAAAATCTAAAACCCATTGAGAAATGTATGAAAAAAACATGTTCAACATGTAGTGTAATAAATTAAAAAACAATTATGTCATTGCCATATAATTGTATGCTATAAGTAGATTCTAAAATGAGTTCGACATGTAGTATTCCTAGTGGAAAACAACAAAATTCCACATGATAAGACAAATGCTACTTTTATTTATCATGTTAAGAAAACATAGATCAATGGAAAGTAGAGGTTCATTACTTTATATCATATCACAAATAATAAACATAAATTTCTCTATAATATAGGAATGACTTTAGCTCAAGATCATATGCTAAGTAATGTGGTGACATATGTCTTTTAGAGAAAAAAGAAGTCAAAATAAACCTAGCTAACTAAAATTCTTCTAGGATAAATGAATAATAAATATAATTTTAAGTCTTACTTTATTGAATAGAATATGTTCATCGTTTGATGATTTAATATCTTTTTTCTGAAAGTTGAAATATAAAAATACTGTGAACTAACATATGGATAATTAACTTGCATAAGTTTTGCAGCTGTTATAATTTTTTGAAAGAAATTCTAATTATATATTAAATGAAATTGTGACAAGAAAAAAATTACTTCCCTTCTAAAACCATCAAAATGTCATCTAGGGGTTATTCCGACATGAACATGTAACGTTATGTATTTTAATCATAGAATTGAATAAGCTTAGCCAAAATTAAATAATCATTGATATCTAAAAAGTTGTTTGTTTCGTATCTTCTATAATATTATATAATAATTGTTAATAAATAAAATTTTGATTTTTTCTTGAGAAAACAATCCTTCTGTATAAAAAACCACACTGAATTTATTTTCTGAAAACAAAAATAAAATGTTGTATACAATTCAGCTCAAAAGGTTATCATCGATTAGATCAAGTTGTTACATGTACGTGTATATGTTGGGACGTGGCCAAGAGAAATCTACTATTATTAAGCAAAGATAACTGCTAAGTTTAGTGCTTAACTAACATTTACAACATGAAAACGTGGTAAACTATTATAGATCCAGGAATTCCAGTCAAAGAAGAGAAGACTGGGAATTAGAGAAGAAAAGATAATCCACGAAGAACGGATTATAGGGATCCCGTGAACAGCATTTGTAGTTTCTATAAAGTAAATAGATAATTAAAATTTTATAAAAATATAGATCAGGAAATATGGAAAATGTTACATTAACTAAATGTTCGGAGAAGTAATAAGCGAGTAGTTAGGGAAAGCAGGTATAGATTTAGGAAGTTATTGACAGTGATCAAAATTGGATGACATTGTTTAATGAAAAGTTACCTGGCTTAAAGAAAGAGAAAATATATTTTTATAACTGAATAGGAAACACAATGAAGGGGAGAGAATAACTAATATAGAATATAGTCAAAGGTGAAACAGAGAGACTAAAACCATTTTAAGGGGGTGTGTGGGAGGGAGGGAGAGAGAACTATATATCAAGGTAGAGAGTGGGGCATACGATAGGTTGGTAGGATTGGTTGATTAGGTAAAAGGAGGAAAATATATTAATAAAGAGAATAACCTTAAAAAAAATAAAGAGGATCCTTTCTAGAGATGGTTGGGTGTGAAGGAAATTGTGTAACATGAACTATTAAGAGGTTATGTGGTTTAGAAAGTGGAGAAAAGTACGGAAAAAGAAATAAACGTAAAATAAAAAAATGAGAAGATAAAGAAGATAAAGAAAATAAAGAAGAATTTGACAGAGTGTAAGGAAAACTGGTGAAACCATTTTTATTAGAATGGGGATAGAGAGAATCAGAAACTATGGGATAGAATGGACGAATGAGGGTGATGTGATTATTTGTTTTTGTGGAAAGGAAGAAAGATGTTTCAAAAAAGTAAAATCTTTGAAAAAAGAGAGAGAAGAGAGAGAAAAAGTTAAGGAGAGTGAGGCACTTTATATAATACTACTATAAAAAGAGCGAGTTTGATGTTGCGCTCTCCTTGATTCACTCTCTTCTCTCCTTTTTTCAAGGAATTTTTGCTCCTATAAATATTTATTTCCACACTCTCCTATTAACTTTTATTATCTTTAATTCTATATTTCTCTCTCTATCCCACGGAAATAGTTACTTGATTTTCTCCTTTCAAACAATCAACACAAATATCTTTTACCGTAGGGACCTTTCACGGACGAGTCATCCCCCCGCATATTTCCAACAAATTTTATATGTCACGTGCATGTGCACGTGTGCGTTCACTAGTATAATAGTATAGACATAGATGTATAATCTAGATAGAATTTATAAATCATATAATAAATTTTTGTAGCTATACCTTGCTTGGTCTTCTTGCTTAATTAATGTGCTGAATATGTATCCAAAGCTGGTCATTCAGGGTATAAAGATTCACCTCCTCATCTCTTATCAATATCCGCTGAATTGTAGGCGGCTCATGTTACATCAAATTGAAACCATTATACTATCTTCAACCGCCGGTTGTTCTCTGACTGCTTTCTCCTGTGTGGAATACACTCTTAAATTATAGAGTACAATAATAAGTGAAAAGTGAATGAATTAGTGAATAGAAGAGGGATACAGATAGTTTTATGAACCATTGTTTGTATATGTTGCAAAAGAGCAATTAATAAATCCATAAAAAAGGGAAGATTAAATTAAGCTTTAACTGAATGTCATCTCTAAATGATCGAATTCTATGATCACGTTGTGTGGAGAGATTCCTCTCGTGATGCCTCTTGGCTTGTTTACTACTACGTCAAATTGATCTGATAGACAATTATCTGAGCTAGCAGAGCCTATACCGGACTCCTCGCTGTCAGCACCTGCAGTAAACAAAAACGCTACCACGTCTATAAATAGCCCTTCCTTGACGCAAGCTGCCGATCCTAATTCTTAGGATTTCAGTTAGTTGGTTTCAGTCACGTTTCTTTGTAATATATCTATATAAGCATGAAGCACCTGTACTGTATACGAAAGAATGAATGCAATACAACAGCTAAACCATTGCTTCTCACAAACTTGGTCATTTCCTTGGTACGGCTGAACTTCATGATTATGGATGGACTGTTCGGAGGAGATTTACTGGGAATACACAAAATATGAACTGAGAGGCAGTTGTGAACGTGCTTAATATAAGAACTGAGAAAGGCAGTTCTGAACATGCTTACCATCAATAGTTTCTTGACAAGAGGGCCTCATTAATTACTGAGTCATTGTAGCCTACGGTAATGTGGCCGCATGGACATATATGGTAGACATAGAGTAAGTTTGCGGCAGGTGGATAGCACGGTTTCTTGCTCCTGCTTATACTGAACACTAATGAATTGCATACAAACACAAGTTATTATCGATGAAGAACACATGGTTATGTGAATGCACATAAACCATATTGTAGTTAATTTGAAAATAATAATCACAGATACATGTTAAGCATATAAAGACACTTAGTTTCTGGATTCAGACTTTCGGAGTCAATCAACTCATGTTTTCTTCTCCATAATGCATAGAAGTAGCGTGAACTGTCCTCCGGACCTCGTCCGCTTCTGGAACTGTCTCACTGATGCACTCACCACCTTGATGCAGCCCTTGGGAGTGGCTATATATAGCATACCTAACACGATAGTCCTCAGAGTTTCTTTCATCTTTTTCCCAAATTTCCCTCCCTCACGACAGTGACTCGCTGCTGCTTCTTCTTTTTGGATCTTCGTGTATCCGCCGACCGTCCGTTCTTTATGAAAGGGTAGGAGCCGGACACGGACATTGGGATCCCCTGCTATGTCACAGCATCACCAGAGATCAGATTCCGTCTGCCCGCAAGGAGCCCGAGCGCCGAGACGTGAAGGAGCTTGCTTAGCAGTTCCTTTGACATGACTGGCTCAAGGTACTCCTAGCGCCTCAAGACTCTCTAGTCCAGAAAGCATGGGTGGGTTCAACTTCCGCTGTCGTATGTAGGGTGAGTGGTGGTGATGGTTGTGAAAGTGGGAGGGGTGTGGTTGCATAAGTTGTTGCGACTTTTGTGGGGAAACGTGTGAGGAAAAAAGTAAAAAAACAATATTAATGCTAAAACCCAATTATCCTTAATGATGTTAATCCGTTTTAGGGTACATAAAGAGAGTGGGACATTAAAAGCGAGAAATACATTGACTGCGGTGGTTATACACACAAGGGAACGACCGAGAGTGGGAGACGAACATTAAGGAGCAGTTAGTAGATGAGAGGAAGAGGAAGAGGAAGGGAGAGAGAGAACAACAAAAAAGAGAGAAGGCGAGTGGGGCGCCATAGTGGGTATTGTTGTGGAGGGAAAACCCACGATGGAGAAAAAGAAGAACAAAAGGTTAGAAATCTAAAAAAAAGGAGAGAATTGAGAGAGTTAAGGAGAGGAAGGTATTTCAAAAATGGAGAGATCTGATTGGTCAGTGGTATAACTGTGAATTGAGAAAAAGATTCACTCTTTTTATAGTAGTATAGATATATATACATATATATATATACATATACATATACATATACATATGTATGTATACACACACACACACACACACATAAGGTACAATGTAACTTTTAAGGTCAGACATATAATCTTGAGTGAAAAAGTAGGAAAAGAATTCAAGAATAGTTAAACAATAACAATGGACTGTTGGGAGAGTGGCGTTTTGGAGGTTTAGTGTATATTAGGAGTTCAAAGTACATGGTTTTGTAAAAAAAAGAGCAAACCACTTATTAGTGAAAAATCGTGAAAAAACGTGAAATGTCATGAAGAATCGTGAAAAATCGTATAAATCGTGAAAAAAGGAGAAAATCGCGAAAAACCTGCTACCGACGTATTAATCGTGATGAACATTTGAGAGCCTATAAATCGTGAAAAATCGCCGATTTTTTGTAAAATTCAGAGACTTTGGTACTATGGGTTCGACCAGTGCTCCGAACCACATGCGGCTGCATGGACTTTTTTTAAAACAATGATCTCTCCCCTTCATATACAAATATTTAACAATTATATATGTAGGTATATACATATTTATGGCACTCTACAAACGACAACCCACGCTGATTTGGTGTGGGAAGGGGGTGACCGGACCACACCCTCTCATGCCTCGAGAGTTTATGATATCGGGTTCGCCTAGGTGGGTTCTCTTTGTCACAAAAAATATTGTTAAATGTTGTGGTTACTCTTGTATGGTAGATACATATTTATTGTTAACCCCCAATATACATATATTTTATCGTATGAAAACATAACATATCACTTTTCTAACAGATTCTAATTAACAGTATTGTCAAGAAAAAGAAAAGAATTATTATAGACGATGCAAGAGAAAGATCAACAAGTAAATAAAGATTTTAATGTTATAGCTCCAAGTCATAATCATAGTAACAAGTTCGGGATTCGGCAACTTTTCGGCTGGCTGGAAAAAATCGGAATTCGGAAAAAATCGAGAAAAGTCGTGAAAAGATCGATAAATTTCGGTCAAAGTTCGGTCAACTATTCGGATATAATCGAGAATAAGTCGGCTATATAAGTATATACATATATATGTATGTATATATATGTATGTTTATAGATAAATGTATCTATGTACATACATATATGATGCATGTAACTGTTACGGCCACAAGACATACAATCTTAGTGAGTGAAAAAGTAGGAAAAGAAGTAAAAAATAGTTGAGTAATAACAAGAACTCTCCAGAGGAGTGGAAAGTTTTAAGTTTAATGTGTATTAGGAATTTTGTGTACATGGTTTGGTAAAAAAAGAGCAAGTGACTTAAAAGGAGAAAATCGTGAAAATCATGAAGAATCGTAAAAAATCGTATAAATCGCGAAAAAGCGGGATTAATCATGAAAAGTCGTGAAAAATCGGCGATTGGCGTATTAATCGTGATGACTATTCGGGAGCCTATAACATCGTGAAAAATTGCCTATTTTTCGTAAAATTCGGAGACTTTTGTTACTATGGTCATAATCGATGTAATAAGTATTTTTCATAGCTTAGCTGCTAAATAGACACTGAACTGAAGGTGCAAAATAAGAAACTCTGTACTAAGAGTATTACAATATGTTTCTAGCAAGAGCTGGAATGGGTTGGGCACGACCAGAGACCATCTCTCTCTCCCCTCGTTGGCAATGGAGCCAAACGAGTGCTACATTGAAAATCAACAAATGAGTGGGTGAGGCGTGGGAGGAACTGAATATGCATTGGACGATCCAAATAAAAATGATTTTTGGCACATAACAAAAGCAAGAATCTTAATTCTGAACGTGAGGAGAGCCAAATACAACATTAAAACACATAAATATACCATCAAACCCAAAAAAATAGGTCAAGGCAGCAATATAGGAAAGGCATAGGGCAAAAACCACCCCCTGTGGCGCTTTGTCGCCTAGGCGTGCACCTTGACAACTATACTAAGTTACTAACGACCCTCACTGATAGAAGACATGAGTACTAAAATGATATCGACATCTAGAAAAGAGATGTTTTGGTTACAATTGTATCTGTTTGATCTTCTTATAGATGTTGTATGGTATTCTATCAACAGATTAATGCGCCTTAAACAATCTTTTTTCCAAAAATTACCTAAGCATTCATGTATGAAACGAATAAGCAAATTTGGAAAATAGATATCTCCCAAAAATTCAATTTTGATAGCTTGAAGATCATAATATCAAAAAGTGGTTTGGACTTTGGAGTACAGTCATGTATCTAGGATTCCCTCCCCTCAAACAACAACAAAAAAAAGAATAATGGAGCCGATCTTCACAGTAAATTTTTACATTATGTAAATCTAGAAGGTTTATAGCGTTATATATAAATTACTTGTATATCTAGGTTTTTATGGCATTATTTGGTAGATATACAAATTTAAGGTATTGGATCCCGAACTTGTAAAGATCTACACCTTGGAAGTCATGATTTTTTTTTGATAATATTTTTTTGAGGTTTTTCCCCTTTTTTTTGGGGGGGGGGGAGGGAGCATATATTTTTGTGGGGCTTTTTTAAGGATCTTTTAAATTTCCAGCCAAACAAGTAATAGTAAAAGAATTGCACATTCTTTTGATTACAAATATCTTAATGTTATTTCCAGGATTAGATGATGGGTTCGGGACTTATCAATGCAAATCCGATTATCTATGGGAAGCAGGAACGCCGTGTTCGCAAGTCCGTATCAGTCGAAGATGAATATGCAAGAGACCTGATTGATCAGGAAGAAATCTTTGATATCCTTTTTATCATCCCAAGTTTTGTTGTTGTCCTTTATTGAATTGCCTCTTTCTCTATGTGTGTGTATATATACATGTGTATGTATGTATGTGTGTGTGTATATATATATATATATATATATATATATATATATATATATATAGAGAGAGAGAGAGAGAGAGAGAGAGTATATCTGAGCCTTTTTATCATGGTGAATTTTTGCTGGGTCCTTTAGTTCTTTCTGTATTTACAGTGGTCAAGCTAAGTATATGTTTTTTTTGCTTGCATATGCGAGGTCTACCTTTTCTCTAAATTGATTGAAGATAAATTGCCAAATCAAAAATATTATATAATTTAATTAAGTTTTTTTTCTCTACGCAGCCAGACATACCCCTGGGGGGCCTTGGCACCCATATAGAAGCCTAGGCGTTTCTAGGCTTTTTTCTATTATATTTGTATGTATTGTTATCATACTTGTCAAGGCGGCCGGCCGGTCACTTGATTTGGCTGAGTGGCTAGGCCGACCAGGGTGACAAGTCGGGTGCTTGGTCGTAGGAATTTTTTGTACATAATATTACTTATTTGTGTATAGTTATATACAATACATTATATAAATTCACTAATGTAATCATGTATCCAAGTATATAACAATCCAGATTTGGTAAATAATGCCACAAACACCACAAACTATTTTAAATGAAGATTTGTTAACAAAAAAAAAAGGCCCGGGGCACATATCTGACGCCGACTAGTCGGGCTAGTCGGCCTGGGCGGGTGTCAGGCCGAAGCCGATCGTGGGTGATGCTCGCACACACGCACACACACACACACATATATATATTCATACATATATATAGAGTCAGGCTAGTGTACACCCGAGTGTACCAGAGGCACCGTACACCTCAGTCGTTTTTAAAGATGCAGTAACTTTTTGAAAATTCTAAATCGTTGATCTTCTTAAATATCTTAAGAACATACTATATAATAAATTTTAGCTCATTTGGATACTTATAGGTCGTGCATCTAAAGGAGGCAAGAATCATGCATTTCAAATTAGTTTTGTGCGTTGATTTTGTTGTTCTTGTATGAGTGACTTACACTCATCCAAATGAGATCAAATTTTGTATTTGACCTATTATTATTGTAACCATGAAGATCAATGGATTGGATTTTGGAAAGACAAGGTCTAGATAGGCAAACACCATTGAGGTGTACTGCGTAATTTGTACACTCGAGTGTATTTAGCCTGACTCGATATATATATATATATATATACATACATATATCGAGTCAGGCTAGAATACACTCAAGTGTATCCGGAGCATAATACACTCAAGTAGTTTTCCATGATGCAATATTTTTTTTAAGAATCAATCCGTTGATATTCTTAAACATCATGTGTAAGGAGTGGGACCCACTCCCTAACACTAATATCTTGAGGCCACTATAGCGAATCCCATACATTGGAACACAACAAATAGATAGAAGGGAAGCTATATCGTTCTCAAAATAACATGGCAAATTCAGCATAAAGCAAAAGCAGCGGAATGTAAAGTGTAAATTTATTACATGATCCAATTATTTCTAAGAACTGGTCCACATGGACATAAAAGAAATATAAATGAAACTAAATCTAATGGATCGGTCGCAGAGGACAACCTAGGCATCTCAGAAACTTCACGAACTACTGCCGATCAGGTTCCTCGAACCCTGGGTCCTCTAGTGCAGGCTCCTCCTCTAAGGTCACCACAGGCTCCTCTTCACCTGGGTGGAAAGCAACATCACCCAGAACATAGGAAACAATAAAGAGGTCAACAAAGGCTGAGTATGTACATATATAAAACACTCTGGGCATTATATAGGGTTAAAAGTGCAAAAAGAGATGTTCCCACAAGAAAAGGGGGCTATTTACAAGTAGGTATGTTCAAGAGAAAAGTAACAAAAGAAATGAGGCATATTAGATTTTAGATTACAAGCATGATAATAAAAGAGTGTCTTGCCATAACAATCATCCACATATTCATATTATAACAACAAATATTTGCATGCATAACAATGTAGACTAAATATACCTAAAATATGGCCATAACACCATAGGATCATGGCCTAAAAATAAATAAGGGTGGAAACGCACACCCCGGGCGGAAACGCACACCCTATATAAGTATGGTTGTACATAAGTACCGCTATTCTAGATATTCTAGTCAAACATGTAGCATGTATAAAATAGAGATGCAAGACTAGTAATTCAGTCAATTTTTAATAAAAAGGTAATCATAGCAAGTGGGGTACAAATACCCATATGAACAAGGTAGTATCAAAACCACATGGATATAATGTGTCAATATCAGGAAATATGAATGTTCAAGAATTTAGATTTCATAAGGAATAACAGTTCAAAAGATGCCTCATTAAAAGAAGGTAGGTTTTAGTCAAATAATGCCCAAAATAAAATAGAGAATGTACATACCTTATGATCAGACCTAGATATTCGATAACACCTCCTAAGCACAGGGTCAGGGTTGTCTCAACCTAGTCATAATATGTGTGCATTTGATTAATATAATATGCATTAAATCTTTTGCTTAGAAATCGACCCTACATTAGGCTGCAAATCTGGGCGTGAAACCTGTCCCAATAAATCAGTCGTATTTTTCTGATTTCAAAAATGTATATATATGCCCTATTTGGACAGACGAATAATTTCCTATGAATTTTACAAGTTTAAATCATTTCTGGCTAAATACAAAAAAATTGAATTGTGAAATGACAAATTTACCCTTGAATGATTATACGAATCATCAGGGTTCGCTGTCACGCAGACTATAGAAAAAAAACTATGTTTCGGTCAATAAAGTCAAACCAGACTAAAATTTCCAATATGCCCCCATGGGCGTGACATTGATGTATTGGCCACCATGGGCTGAACTGGACTTTCGTCCCAGGGATTGAAACCCTGTGTTCACCATGGCTGCTCCACAGAGCTCGGGCCAAGGTACGATTCTTCGATTCAGGCATCTAGACGAGTGGGAGGACATTCCATTGACTCCGCCTCATCACTCCGGACTCAAAGAGCTTTCGCTCTGGTCCTGTGGAGGCTGGGAGACGAGAAAGGGACCTGAGAAGAATAGCCGATCTGCTGTCAAGCAAAAACCCTGCGAACGCGATACACTGAGGTTCAAAGTAGCAGCTTCCGATCCGGGCTCCAGGCGAAGGAGCACAAGACTCGCTGCGCGCGACTCTCCACCCTGGACTTGGAGATCGACCACTCCGGTCCTGAGGTAGCCGGGGTCGGGGTGAGCCCTACGGAGGGGACGACCACAGAGAGCCCTGGCGACGACGAAGCTAGGGAAAGAACCCGCGAGCATAGCCTGTGATGCTAGGAGTCAGCAGGGAAACACCTCGTAGGGAGGTTCGCGACGGAGCAGGCAAGAGGAAGGTCGAAACAGGGGAAGGCAGGGGCACCTTGTCGACCAAGCAAACTAGGCAACAACGGAGCAAGGCGAGTACACAGACAGAATGGAGGTGTGTCCTAGATGGTTACCTCACGAATAATTGAATTGAGGTGAAGAGCACATCAGCTGCTCGTCGTTCTCGTCAGAGAAGAAGGCGACGCCGACAACGGATCCAAAGCACCCACGCGAGCAATTGGTTGGAGGGAAACTGAGAAGATGCACCTTGGATCGTTTCTGGAGTGGCGGAGAAGAAGTGGTAGCGTCGAAGTGGAGATTCGATGAGCTGGAGAAATGCAACAGCGGCTGCTCGAGGCCTAAAAAAGGCGTTTTGCCAATGCTTGACTCTGAGGCCCGCGTTAGGGCTCGTTGGAAAGGACGGAGAATGGGGAAGTCGTTGGCGAAGAAATCGATCGATTCGGTTTAAGGTAGAGGGAGATATCGGCGATGGACTCCATCGTCAACCAAAGCCTAAGCTATGCGCTAAAGTCGGAGGTTAGGGACGATCAGGTCCCGACCCGTCCCGCTCGCCCGAGCAATAGAACCGGAAATAAACCCGGTCCGGCAACTTGGTCCAGGTGTGACAAGATGAATCAATTAATCGACCAAACTTTAGGGTAAAAGCATATAAAATCTATTAGGGTCTAATTGGGGGTGCATTTGATGTCCAAATGACCCCAAATTTTGAGGGTTGACTAATTAAGCTATGGGGAACTCGATTATGGGCTTAGATTTGGGTTTTGAAGTTACTTTAGCTATTATTTAACCATAGTGCATAATTCATTCAATTAATGAAATGAATTAGATCTAATGGTCAAAGATGGTCAAACCTTCCACCTAGACTCTATCCTTGTCTTATATGATATCCAAGTCTATTCTAATTCACAAATCGAGGGTAAAGAAATCTAGATTATCATTATTGCTAATAAGGTTCCCAATTTAGGTATTAGGCTAGCAATTCCGCATGCCTTAAACTCTATGGAACCCAACTCGAGTCAATCTAGGGTTGATGGTCAAAAGTTATCTAATTCAATGTAAAGTATGAAAAATGATCTCCATGATGTATTTATCAAAGTAAGGGTTAAAGAAAAAGGAAATGATGTTTTGTACCTAGAATTGGGGATGTTACAACACACCACCCCTTAAAAAGATTTCGTCCTGAAATCTCAAGCAAAGATGGAGGGGTAGGTCCGCAACATCTCTTCTTTCAACTCCCAAGTAGTTTCCTCAAAACCATGGTACTTCCAGAGAATCTTCACAAGCTCAATCTCCTTGTGCTTCAATTGCTTTGTTCTGGAATCTAGGACCTTCACTGGAAACTCTTCATAGAACAGATCTTCTCGTAACTCAATAGGCTCAATAGTCAGCACATGAGTAGGATCCTTCACATACTTCTTCAGGACAGATACATGGAACACATTGTGAATCTTGTCATAAGTGGGAGGTAGAGCTAGGCGGTAGGCACACTCCCCAACTCTATCCAAGATTTCAAATGGTCCCACATAACGAGGACTCAACTTGCCCTTGACTTTAGAGCTTGCAATAGAGCGAATTGGCTTTATCTTGAGGAACACATAATCACCAACCAAGAAGCTCACATCAGATCTCTTCTTATCAACATACACTTTCTGTCGATCTTGGGCAGCCTTCATCCTCTTCTTGATCAAACAGATCTTATCAGTCATCATCTGCATGTCATCACTCTTCATCAGTGCTCGTTCACCCACATCATCCCTGTGTAGTGGTGAATGACAAGGTCAACCATAAAGTGCTTCAAATGGAGGCATACCAATGCTGGCTTAGTAACTGCTATTATAAGCAAATTCAGCCAACGGAAGGTATTTGTCCCAAACACCTCCCCAATCCATCACACAAGCACGCAACAAGTCCTCCAGAATCTGTACTGTACGCTCGGATTGGCCATCGTCTGAGGATGGTATGCTGTGCTGAAACGTAGGTCAGAACCCATCTCCTCTTATATTTGCTTCCACAAACGAGAAGTGAACTTTGGGTCTCGATCAGAAATTATCACCTTGGGAACTCTATGTAGGCGAACAACCCAGTCCACATACAATTGTGCCATATCAGGAACCTTGTAGGTGCTCTTGAACGGGAGAAAGTGAGCCGACTTGGTTAGGCGATCAATAACAACCCAAACCGCATCGTACCCACACTTTGACTTTGGAAACCCAGTAACAAAATCCATAGTGATTTTCTCCCATTTCCACTCTGGTATCTCAAGTGGATGGAGAAGACCACCGGGACGCTGATGTTTAATTTTCACCTGTTGGCACGTCAAGCACTTTGCAACATAAGTAGCAATATCCATCTTCATGTATTTCCACTAGAAACCCCGTTGTAAGTCCTTGTACATCTTTGTGGTACCGGGATGAATCGTATACTTAGACCCATGGGCTTCACCCAGAACTCTCTGTCTCAGACCAACGACATCAGGTATCCACAATCTATGGCGGAAGCGGATAGCACCATCCACTCCAACAGAAAACTCAAATTGTGGTTTCTTTGTCAACATCTTCATCTCGTCAAGCTCAGAACTGTCCAGCTGTGTAGCAATAACTTCAGAAATCCTGGTGGAAGTGATAGCCAAACTAGCCATTTGCACTCTCACCTTCTCCACAGAAGAGTCATCACTGACAACAGGTAGCTCAGGTCTCCAACTCGAGACCTGTTCTAAGCCTTTCCATAAGAAGCAACTAATAGAAGCACAAGCTGCATCCTTTTTCCTACTCAGAGCATCAACAACAACATTGGCTTTACCGGGATGATAAGTGATGGTAAAGTCATAGTCCTTGAGGTATTTCATCCATCGTCTCTGGCGCAGATTCAAGTCCTTCTGCGTCATCAGGTAGCGTAGGCTCTTGTGGTCACAGAAGACTTCAAACTGTACCCCATACAAGTAATGTCGCCATATCTTCAGTGCATGAACTATGGCAGCCAACTCCAGATCATGAGTAGGCCAATTACCCTCATTAGGCTTCAATTGGCGTGAGGCATATGCAATCACTCGTCCTTCTTGCATAAGGACGCATCCCAACCCTAGTTTAGAAGCATCGATGAAGATAACATAGGGTTTACCCTCAACAGGTAAAGCAAGCACAGGGGCAGACGTCAAGCACTTCTTCAGCTCTAAGAAACTCTTTTCACACTCAGGAGTCCAGATAAACTTTGCATCCTTGCGTGTTAGCTTTGTTATAGGAAGAGCCAACTCGGAGAAATTCTGCACGAATCTCCGATAGTAGCCTGCCAAGCCCAGAAAACTGCGTATCTCCGATGGGTTCTTTGGTGATTGCCACTTTGTCACAACTTCAATCTTGACTGGATCTACCATAATATGTCCCGCAGAAATAACATGGCCAAGAAACATTACCTCGTTGAGCCAAAACTCGCACTTTGAGAACTTTGCATAGAGTTGATGTTCTCGCAAGGCCTGAAGAACGATCTACAGGTGCTCGCGGTGCTGGTCCATAGACTCAGAGTAGATAAGTACGTCATTGATGAACACCACCACGAAGCTGTCGAGGTAGGGACGGAAGACCCGATTCATCAGGTCCATGAAGGCGGCAAGGGCATTGGTCAGACCGAATGGCATGACCAGGAACTCATAATGCCCGTAACGAGTGCGGAAAGCCGTCTTCGGTACATCATCATCTTTCACCCGCATCTGGTAGTAGCCACTACGCAAAT
The DNA here is from genome assembly GCA_963693085.1 of Alisma plantago-aquatica. Lineage (NCBI taxonomy): Eukaryota > Viridiplantae > Streptophyta > Magnoliopsida > Alismatales > Alismataceae > Alisma > Alisma plantago-aquatica. Next base: position 613,931,502 of record OY856413.1, read on the forward strand.
CCATCTTCGAGTATACAACAACAGACTTCAGCTGGTCGAACAAATCGTCGATGCGCGACAGAGGATAACGATTCTTGATCGTCACTTGATTCAGCATACGGTAATCCATGCACATCCGCAAAGACCCGTCTTTCTTCTTCACGAATAGCACATGTACTCCCCAGGGAGAGACACTAGGGCGTACAAACCCCATGTCTAGGAGCTCTTGCAGCTTCTTCTTGAGCTCAGCCAACTCAGTAGGTGCCATGCGATAGGGTGGCTTAGAGATAGGAGCCGTGCCCGGTACGAGGTCGATAGAAAACTCGACTTCACGTGAGGGGGGAAGTCCAGGCAACTCGTCGGGAAAGACATCAGGATAATCCCGAACGACATCAATGTCATCCAACATAGGTGGCGTAGGATTAAGAACAACCGGCGCCAAGTAGGCTCTACAACCATTTGTAATGAGCTTCTCCGCCTTGAGTGCAGAAATGATGAACTGTCGATGCCCTTGTTTTCTTCCTTTGATGCGGAAACACTCGCCGTTGGGGTGCAGCAGGCTAACCTTTTTGTCTTCACAGAAGAGGGCAACTTTGAACTTCTTGAGCCAGTCCATTCCCAAGATTACGTCGAAGGCCGTCATATTGAGGACGATGAAGTCTGACTCGAACATCTTGCCAGAAATACACGTCTACAGTAGGGATTTTTAGGAAAGTAGAAGACATTTTACCTGTAGGAGTTTCAACCTCTAGGATTAGTCCATATACCTAGTTTCTAACCCTAACATGGTTACAAGTTTAGATGATATGAAGGTGTTTGAGGCTCCAAAATCAAATAATGCTTTTATCAGTTGTTGAAATAAGTGCACAGTACCTTCAATGACTCTGTTGTCATCAGTGGCTTCCATGGCATCCATGGCAAAGACACGTCCTGCATGTTTCTCAACAGGTGGGCGACGTCCTTGCTGATTGTTGTTCTTCATGGGTTGTTGTGGACGAGGTTGCGGCTGCGGCTGCTGGGGTGCTCGTGGCTGAGCTGGTGCGGCAACCTTCTGGAGTTTAGGACACTATGGTCTGATGTGTCCAGCCTGGCCACACTCATGGCACGTCAAGTGCTTGACATCTAGTCGAGCTGCAGGCTGCACTGTAGGGCACCTACCAGGGGGGTGGTGACGCTGGCAGCGGTTGCACTTGTCACGACGATCATCGCTGAAGCCCTTCCGTTTGCGGGGACTCTGAGTCGAGGGCTGAAAACCTGGATAGGCCTCCACAGTGAGGGCCTTATCCACCATCTGCTGGAAGGTGAGAGGGAGCTGTGGAACAAGAGCTCGCCCAAACTGGTAGCCCAGTCCCTATAGAAAGAGTGTAGCTCGACGATCCTCTCCAAGTCCTGTAGCATAGCGCTCCAAAAGCAAGAACCTCTGAACATAAGCAGAGACACTCATGGTTCCCTGCTTCAAGCTGTAGAATTCCGCCGCCTTCTTTAAGGCGGCGGCGCAGACGTACTTCTGGCGGAAAAGAACCAGAAACTGCTCCCATGTCATGTCGGAGGTGTCGCGAGTGCGGGCGACACCGTTCCACCAAATGCGTGCTGGCTCGTCCAACACGTAGGTGGCGAAGCGGACCTTCTGGTGAGGAGGGCACGCCATGCCCTCGAAGGTACGCTCGATGGCCAAGACCCAGTCGTCGGCCTTGTCCACCATCTCGATCTCTCCTTCGCCCTTGAAGTAGGGCGACTGCATCTTGATAAACTCCGTGAGGGAGTACTCTTTGGGTTTCTCAGGAATAGGAATTGCGTTGACACGCCCCATCACAGAATTGGCGCAGGACCGCCAATTCTTGCTCTGCAGTAAGCGGAGGTGGAGGAGGAGGCTCCGAAAAAGGAAGAGGTGCAGTGATGACCTGGTGGCCCCAGAGGTGGCATGTGCATCTGGTGTTGTCAGCGGCGGCTCAATGAGTGGCATCCCGGACTGCGGGTTCAACGGTGTAGAGTACCCATCTCCTTGTCTCTCACGGGACCGGGAGGACTCACCGCTCTTGTCCCCGAACAGATCGGTTCTCTTGAAAAGGTAGATAAAGATAAGAATCCTAATGCAAAATTTTGAGATACTAGATTGCCGACTGCTAAGGCTCTGATACCATTTTGTAAGGAGTGGGACCCACTAGGGGGACCACTCCCTAACACTAATATCTTGAGGCCACTATAGCAAATCCCATACATTAGAACACAACAGATGGATAGAAGGAAAGCTATGTCGTTCTCAAAATAACATGGCAAATTGAGCATAAAGCAAAAGCAGCGGAATGTAAAGTGAAAATTTATTACATGATCCAATTATTTCTAAGAATTGGTCCACATGGACATAAAAGAAATATAAATGAAACTAAATCTAATGGATCGGTCGCAGAGGACAACCTAGGCATCTCAGAAACTTCACAAACTACTGCCGATCAGGTCCTCAAACCCTGGGTCCTCAAGTGCAGGCTCCTCCTCTAAGGTCACCACAGGCTCCTCTTCACCTGGGTGGAAAGGAACATCACCTAGAACATAGGAAACAATAAAGAAGTCAGCAAAGGCTGAGTATGTACATATATAAAACACTTTGGGCATTATATAGGGTTAAAAGTGCAAAAAGAGATGTTCCCACAAGAAAAGGGGGCTATTTACAAGTAGGTATGTTCAAGAGAAAAGTAACAAAAGAAATGAGGCATATTAAATTTCAGATTACAAGCATGATAATAAAAGAGTGTCTTGCCATAACAATCATCCACAGATTCATATTAAAACAACAAATATTTGCATGCATAACAATGTAGACTAAATATACCTAAAATAGAGCCATAACACCATAGGATCATGGCCTAAAAATAAATAAGGGTGGAAAAGCACACCACGGGCGGAAACACACACCCTATATAAGTATAGTTGTACATAAGTACCACTATTCTAGATATTCTAGTCAAACATGTAACATGCATAAAATAGAGAGGCAAAACTAGTAATTCAGTCAATTTTAAATAAAAAGGTAATCTTAGCAAGTGGGGTACAAATACCCATATGAACAAGGCAGTATCAAAACCACATGGATATAATGTGTCAATATCAGGAAATATGAATGTTCAAGAATTTAGATTTCATAAGGAATAACAGTTCAAAAGATGCCTCATTAAAAGAAGGTAGGTTTTAGTCAAATAATGCCCAAAATAAAATAGAGAATGTACATACCTTATGATCAGACCTAGATATTCGATAACACCTCCTAAGCACAGGGTCAGGGTTGTCTCAACCTAGTCATAATATGTGTGCATTCGATTAATATAATATGCATTAAATCTTTTGCTTAGAAATCGACCCTACATTAGGTTGCAAATATGGGCATGAAACCTGTCCCAATAAATCAGTCGCATTTTTCTGATTTAAAAAATGTATATATATGCCTTATTTGGACAGACAAATAATTTCCTATGAATTTTACAAGTTTAAATCATTTCTGGCTAAATACAAAAAAATTGAATTGTGAAATGAAAAATTTACCCCTGAATGGTTATACGAATCATCAGGGTTCGCTGTCACGCGGACTATAGAAAAAAAAACTATGTTCGGTCAATCAAGTCAAACCAGACTAAAATTTCCAATATGCCCCCATGGGCGTGACATTGATGTATTGGCCACCATGGGCTGAACTGGACTTTCGTCCCAGGGATTGAAACCCTGTGTTCAGCGCCATGGCTGCTCCACAGAGCTCGGGCCAAGGTACGATTCTTCGATTCATGCATCTAAACGAGTGGGAGGACATTCCATTGACTCCGCCTCATCACTCTGGACTCAAAGAGCTTTCGCTCTGGTCCTGTGGAGGCTGGGAGACGAGAAAGGGACCTGAGAAGAATAGCCGATCTGCCGTCAAGCAAAAACCCTGCGAACGCGATACACTGAGGTTCAAAGTAGCAGCTTCCGATCCGGGCTCCAGGCGAAGGAGCACAAGACTCGCTGCGCGCGACTCTCCACCCTGGACTTGGGGACGACCAGGTCCCGACCCGTCCCGCTCGCTCGAGCAAGAGATTCGGGAATAAACCCGGTCCGACAACTTGGTCCGGGTGTGACAAGATGAATCAATTAATCGACCAAACTTTAGGGTAAAAGCATATAAAATCTATTAGGGTCTAATTGGGGGTGCATTTGATGTCTAAATGACCCCAAATTTTGAGGGTTGACTAATTAAGCTATGGGGAACTCGATTATGGGCTTAGATTTGGGTTTTGAGGTTACTTTAGCTATTCTCTAACCATAGTGCATAATCAATTAATGAAATGAATTAGATCTAATGGTCAAAGATGGTCAAACCTTCCGCCTAGACTCGATCCTAGTCTTATATGATATCGATCCTAGTCTTATATGATACCCAATTTTATTCTAATTCACAAATCGATGGTAAAGTAATCTAGATTATCATTATTGCTAATAAGTTTCCCAATTGAGGTATTAGGCTAGCAATTCCACATGCCTTCAACTCTATGGAACCCAACTCGAGTCAATCTAGGGTTTGATGGTCAAAAGTTATCTAATTCAATGTAAAGTATGAAAAATGATCTCCATGATGTATTTATCAAAGTCAGGGTTAAAGAAAAAGGAAATGATGTTTTGTACCTGGAATTGGGGATGTTACATCATGTGAATAGCTCATATATAAAATTTGAGCCCATTTGGACATTTATAGGTCATATTATGAACACCACAAAAATTATACATTTCAAATTAGTTTCGCGCGTTGATTTTGTTGCCCTCAGATGAGTGGCTTATACTCCTCCAAATGACCTCAAAATTTGCTTGTAGCCTAATTATATTATGACAATGAAGATCAATGGTTTACATTTTGCAAAAAAATAGTCTTGATATGCAAACACCACTTGCGTGTAGCGTGCGATCTGTACACTCGAGTGTATTCTAGCCTGACTCTCTCTCTCTCTATATATACATATATATATATATATATATATATATATATATATATATATATATATATATAGAGAGAGAGAGAGAGAGAGAGAGAGAGAGAGTGAAGCTGGAATACACTCGAGTGTACCAGAGACGCCATACACCTCAATCATTTTCCATCATGGAGCAATTGTTTTAGAAATCTAAACCGTTGATCTTCTTAGATATCTTAAGAACATACTATATAATAAATTTGAGCTCATTTGGACACTTATAGGCCATGCATCTAAAAGATGCAAAAATTATGTATTTCAAATTAGTTCCGTGCGTCGATTTTGTTGCCCTTGGATGAGTGACTTACACTCATCCAAATGGGCTCAAATTTTGTATGTGGTCTATTATTATTGTAACAATGAAGATCAATGGATTAGATTTTGCAAATATATGGTCTAGATAGGTAAACACCATTGGGGTATATCGTGTGATCTATACACTCGAGTGTATTCTAGCCCGACTCATATAGAATGAAGCTGGAATAAATAAATATATATATGTATATATATACATATATACATATATATCCATATATACATACATGGTAGCGATCCAGTGAGAAACATCCTACGGTGAGAGCATCAGTGGCATTTGAATAACTACAAATTAGTAACTATTTTTTAAAATCCGACCGTATAGATGGAAAACACATCATTTCATTTACCTTGTCACAAAAAATCATTGCAATCATACATTGTTTACATGTCCATATATATACATACATACATATATATATACATATATATATGTATATATATATGTATATA